>NNCF01126904.1:542324-608615 GCA_002313205.1 Laupala kohalensis
AAAAAAAAAAAAAAAAAGGACAGTGGTAATAACGTTGGAAGTCGCCGTTTCTCGCGCTGAGCACCAGAGTGTGATTCAGACCGTTCACTGGACCTCGCTTTTCCATTCAGCAGTGCGCCGCGTGACATTTATTTTTATGAGTGCGTTCTAGTGTCGCCTTACAAGTGTCACACAAAGCTGCCTTGTATTTCATTTCCTTTCGAACCGCGATCCCCTAGAGCGAAAGCGCGTATATTTTAAAGCGTCGGTGGCAAGTACTCGACGTAAGATATGGCTAGAGTCACAAGCTGGAATAGAGCATTCTGAACACAGAAATCCAACAGTGAGAACGCGGAAAAGCTTGGCATTGTGAAGAAAAGCGAAGACAGAAGAAAAGAAACACAAGAGAATAGAGAAACAAGGTAATAACTATTGTATTGGTGGCGGCATGCGTTGAGTAACAAGGAGTCTGAATGCAAACGCCGACAAAAAATGGGACTATAATTTAAAATATTATGCATTTGATAGGTTCCGCGACCTCCAAAAGTAAAATTCTGAAGCTTCGACAAAAACACTAAAGACCAATAGATGAACTACCAAACATTAGGGACTGGACGGGTACAAAACAATTTTCATAGAATAAACGCCCTGCAAGTTAATGAAGCATCACAAATCAGTTAATAATTACAAGTTTATTTAAGATTTGATAAGAAATGAATTTGCATGGATGGCTCATATTCTATCTAACATGTGTAACCGGAAAAAGCCTAACCTATCACTTAAAATTTAAGGAGAAAATTTTTTATTTTCAGATTCTTCGTAGTACAAACACATTATTAAAACAAGGATGTATTTTAATTTCACACTTTTTTAGGGTTTAGCGTAGCTCAGTGTGTAAAGCGCTGAACTGCAGACTGGTCAGTCGATTTCAAATATTTGTAAGGGTTTGGAGGATTTCCAATCAGTACTTCACGTTATAAGTTTGACATATCTAAAAGTTTTTGAGTCAACATAATTTATATTATACCTTTCTTCAACGCAAAATTTTGCAACAGAGATTTTTGTAGAACCAATTCGTTAAAATGTCATATCGTATGCTGCGAGTCGCAGCATAATTGGCGACACGTGAATGATTTAAACCGCGAAAAAATAAGAATGAAAAAATGTTTTCGTGATAGGAAACTGTTACCAATAAAGATCAAAGCAGCAAAGAGGTTTGAATTTTCTACACAAAATGGCATGTCATGGACCTAATTGTGATATGTTTTTATTCGATATAATAAACGTGGCCTGCAGAGCTTTCTCTTGCTCAGGGTATCGGTTGAATATTATCGATGTAGGTACTGGCGGATCTAGATCTTAAATCAAGGGGAGTCAGGCTAACCGGGGAACATTTTTATTTAAAAATTATGGTTTTACAACACAAACTTTATAAATACTACCTTTAAATAAAATGCATCAAATAAATAATTAACAATTAACAATCTGGTATAATTAATAACAATAATTTTTTAAGGTTAGGTTGTTTAATAATATGGTATTATTAAAGTTATTCACATGGCATTATTAATTTTCTTAATACGGCATTATAAATTTTATTACTATGTATTATTAATAACAACAATAACTTATAACAATTATTAATCTGGTAACACTTATACAAAGTATGCCATTCATCAACTTCAATTTTATCTGTTAAAGAGTTCAGGTCCACTGGGGGGAGGGAGCTTAGCCCCCTTAGCTCATAGATCCGCCACTGGGTGTAAGTGATAATAATACTTCCCTTAATCATCACACATATTATCAAAAAGTAATACAATTCCGATATTGCGCGGTGTCAAAGACACAGCGAAAGGAAGGACCTGAACCCCACTATCTCTCAAAAAATTATACTGAAAACTAAAACATTGTCCCGAGTTGTTATATATAAGATTGTTGATAAAATGGTTGTGTATCAATGGTAGTCGGTACTGAGTTTACATTAATATTCACATTTTGAATAAAAATAACATACGAACCTTTGTACGATATTATTTCATTTACACAGACTCACCACCACCTTTTCTAGCAAAATCCTGGCTACATCCTTGGTGCCGGATAACACGTTGTGTAAGAATGGAATTCAAAAGACCCACCAGAATTTGCATAATACACCATGGCCAACGTAAAATCGTGCCATCGCCGACTGAGGATCCGATACGCTTAGTTATCACGATACGGACTCATGGAAATGATGTGAATCTGAGAAATGTCACGTAGTGAAAGCGGTGAGTTTACGACTGCCCCGTGTATTCAAGGCAACTAAAGCGTCGCGATGAAAAACCAGAAATGAGGAATGGAATTTCTCATTTCGAGTCTCGATACACGCGCGCAGAGATGTTATCCTGCTCTAAGGAACAAGAAAATCAAACAGAAAATGCTTCAGGAAAAGGAAATGACTCAATTGCAAATAACGGGAACAACTGAACTCCTCATTGTAACATTAATTAATAAAAACAATTGGTTAAAACATCCGTTCAGACTAATTTGTACTAGCATCACATACATTAAAAAGTATGAAAGACTGTCACAAAATAAACAAGTTTAATAAAAAAGAAACAATAAAATCAAAGAAACAGTTTGGTTTAAAATGCGACCGACTTAAAAAAAGAATTAACACAATTTCATACTAAATAATTTATAAACAATACATTTAAAACCCAATATCTCTTACAATACCGTTCAGAATACTCATAGAAATGAAGAATATTGGTCTTATCACCTAATCTCCATTCAAAGAAGAAAGTTTATTTACTCAACACAAAATCAAAGTTATTAACTTATGAATCGTTCGTCATTTTGAACTCAATTCTATAACTTGTAAAAATTTACAGGCGTATGTTGCACATATTTTAGATATACACAGGATATTTTATTATTTTAACTACATATCTGGTTCCATTTTCCTGCACAAAACTAAAGCTTCACTTTCATTTTTTTTTTAATCTGCAGATATTTATCTTCCACATAGTTTCTCTTGTTATATTATCTGCAGATATATTATCTTCCCGATGTTTATTCCAGAATAAACTGCAGTTATTTTGCTACACATTCCGGATATAACGAACTCATTATTTTAATTTCAAAAGAGGACCTCTTGATCATAATTTTAAAATTTGTTAAAAGCGGACTTTCTAAATTAAGCAACACACAGAAAAAGAAACAGTTAAATATGAAAATCGATAGTTGATAAGCTCTCGTTTGTTAAGACATTTAAACACTCTTCGGGTGATAAACACGTACTGACCAGAAGGCAATTGCACTGGTAACGACAGTTGAGTGGGAGGATTAGGGGGTGGAGGGTGGGGGAAGGGTCGTAGCAAGAGCTCATCACATGCGGAAGCACGTGCGCTCTCGAGGGTCAAGCACTCGGTAGTCACCGCGTTGGTACCGGCGACGCGACTGCGCCCGTCATCCACAAGAGCCCTCCCGCGTCAACCTCCCATGTCACTCGCGGGAGCAGCCACCGGGCGTCAAGCACCCACTACTCGCTGTATCACTTTCTTCATTCTCTTGCAGATGACCAGATATGTACATAGATTGTTCGCCCAGAAGTACAAGCGCGCGAATTGAAATTTACAAAACTCATACACGGCAAAAACCTCTTTAGTCCGGCATTCAATAATCCAGAATATTCTATAATCCAACATCTTCGGAAATAAACGTTATTTTAAAAAATTACAGCTTTTGTATAAAATTCGCGCCGTGTCCTTGATGTTTCCCGTACTTCGATACCATTACTCCTCTGTTATATTTATTTTTTGTCATTATAGACTGTAATTTTTTTATAAACTAGCGCAGTCCAACTTATCCGAACCCGCGGGCCATTTTCTATACACTTTCGATCAATCTGGTCGGCAAGGGATGAGGTTTAGAAAAATTTTGCGCGACGGATAAAACTAATACGTCATATTTAATTATTCGTAACAAAATATTTTGATTCTCATCAATAAATGTATATACATTCAAGCTGGAAAAATTAATTAGTATATTTCTTAATTTTTAATAACTATTTTCAACATTCCAGATTGTAAAGAATAACGAAGTAATTCAGAACACAATTTTCTATTTTCTCTCACTGAACATGCCAAGTCAAATATTAATTTTAACTGCATACATTTACAACATAAAATTCTGCCTCCCAAAGTTTGATGAAAATTTTACGAAAAACGTGCTATAACTCGTGGGATATAAAAAAGTTTCGCGTGCTCCATATGGCCCGCGGACCTCCAGATGGACCATTATTTTTGCTTGAAATATGTGTATATCCCATAATTTTTGCTTGAAATATAGGAGATAAAACTATATACCTATCCTGAACATTTGAAAATAATGAATATATACTATAACGAAACTATGTATACAACTCTCGTTCATTCATTGTGATATTCCGTATTCAGAAAAAGAAATCTCCGGAAAATTCCCCTAATACGTTACGCCACAGGTCCCGAGCGAGTCGGATTATAGAGGTTCTATCGGATAAACAAATTATTTCAGAGGAGTTTTCACCCACATAGTGGTTTAAGTCACTTGCTAAAAATCTGGATTCCTGAAATTTCGATTTCAATCATACAATAATACAAAATATATACAATTTATTTCTTATACAATGATCAATACACAATAGACTAATTAGTATAAAAATATTGAAGTGCATATATCAGTGAACAACGAACATGCCTTTCATCTTTCTCTATTTTTGAAGTAACTATAATAGTTCCAAAAGTTTCGTTGTTTCTAAAGTTTTCGTGCAATAATTATGACCACATATTGTGCATACGCCGTAACTTTTAGTTTATATGTCCATAAATATTTCTGAATAACTATCTTAATTCTACTACATTTTTAACTGAAACAAATTTAACATAAATGTGGGAAGTGTCCGTATTTTATCAAGTCATAGGGACTGGTAAGTGATCCAATTCATGGTAGAACGCATACTTCGAAGAGAAATCAAGTTCGTTCGTACAACACCCCAAGTAACTCGTCTATCCAAGCATCTCATTAACAGTTGAAAGAAACAAAACGCATCAAATACTCTCAGGTTGCACCAAACATATAAAGATAGCTTTCTCTTCCAATTAAGCACAGGAATCGATACCCCGCAACACAATTAATGTGACTCGATCCTCATTCCGACGTCTCGCAACCTGCAGCTCGCCCTCCCGCACGCTAAACACAGCCACCACTGTATCTTCCTTATCTGCGCATCTGGCGTGAGGGAGAAGAGGATGGGTGAGTCGGGGAAGGTTGGGGAGAATTAAAAATAAAAGCAGTCACCAGGAGGGAAAGACAACCCTCGATACCAATCAAGTGGAAGGAATGTCGCAAAGGGTCTCGGCACACCGTCATAGGAGATGTAAGGTTGCTTCATCAAACTTCTAAATATTATGGAAGCCCATTGTTTAAATCAGCGGTTACCAACCGGTATGCGGATCACTGGTGGTCCGTGAGAAAATTTTCATGGTTCACAGAAAAATATGCGGCATAAATTACCATTTTTATCCTCTATTGAAGAAACTAGTAGGGTATGGCATAAATATTACATTATTAAAATTTATTTCAATCACTTGAGCAACAGGAAACAAATAAGATCCATACATTGTACGAGATGTACATTGTACATCTAACCTCTTTGACATTTATTCACTTAATGTGACAAAAGAAAAACCAGTGTTTGCATTTTTATAATTAAAAAACATTTTAATTTTTTATTTTAAAAAAAGGTGCATTTCATGAATAAAAAAATAAAATTTATGTTGCCATTAATTGACAAACGTATTCACCTACTTTTTAATCACGGGAAGCACGCGGAGTTTAAAATTAATTCGGTGGTTCGTGAGAAGCAAAAGATCGGCGACGGCTGGTTTAAATTCCAAACCTCCTACATTACGATATTAATAACGGGTCACCAAGCTTAATTAGCACTATAATGGTCCTACGATCTACTATTGATAAATTAATATCTCATGAATTAGTCTAAAAAATTTACTAATGCAACAATATCAAAATTCCGCTTCGGGTAACACACGATAATACCAATAAACTTAGCTATAAATCATACGACTTAAAATTCTTCAATTCTACAACAAATTAAGACTGTTTCTTCTTTGTCGAATAAACTAATACATGCATTTTACAACTGAATCGAAGCTTCAATAATCTTTGTAGTTAAGGGAAATATTTTACGCTGGATCTCTTCAAAATATATTCCACCATTAACACTATTTTTACTGTAAAGAGAAAAAGATACTCCGATAGAACGTTGATGAAAAATACTAGAAAGACTTCCTGTATTTCTCAACTTTGAAACCAAGAATCATTTGAATCCAATACAGAAATGTAACTATGCATTGCCTTGACCCTTCCATTTCAAATTTATCATGGACCAGTATGATTCTTAGATCGAACATATCTACGAGCGATGCAACCCGGCGACCTTGAATTTGTTATCTTCCGTAGTTATCGGAAAATGAATTGATCTTGTTTTATTTGCTCATAACAATATGCGTAATACACCAGCGAAAACAAACAGTCGCGACTTATTCAGAAAAAAAGAAAGCTCAGAGTAAATATGCCAGACAGACGAAGATATGAAGTAATGCGTCGATCGCTAGGCCACAAGATATCGGACAGTGATTTCTGTCGAGTCAGAACTACAGAAAGCCCTACTTCTCAGCGCAACTGTGATAGGTTTCTAACTGCAAGTTTTCGAATTTCTCAATCTTCTATTAACGTGGAAATCAATAAACTAGAACAAAAGATGATGATGATGATAATAATAATAATAATAAACCACTTTTAAGACTTAAACTAAAATAGCACATAAACTAGAAACGAAATCAAGCGAGCAAAGAACGAATTTAATTTGAAGAAACAAATTTCCAAAATAATGTGAACACAAAGTGTTTTAGTCAAATTTTCTATGTAACTCTCACAAATTGAAAAAATATATTTAAAAACATCATAATTGAAGTCATAAAGAAACTGAATTGCAGATTTAATCAACAAGAAAAATTAAGATATGGGTGGCTTCCATCGCTGTGTAGACTATATTATAGACGAGCCACTGTCTCGTTCCATGTGCTGCAGTAATCTCCAGCACTTCACCACCAAAGCGTAGCCGTATGAGAGCAAGTCCATGGCGATACACAACGTCAAAGAATTTATCTATAAAACTTTACAGAGCAGTAGCTAGCTACTGCTTGGATTGTAATTAAATTTTGGGAATATAATGCAATTTCCGCGCTCTACACTCCCCTACAATGAAACACGAATTGATTTACCGTATCTCTACGTCGCCGCCATGTAACAGCATTATATTACACAACACAGGAGCTAGCGGGTGCGCAAAACCCGGAATATTACGCATTTACCAGAGCATCTGCGACCCATGCAACGCACGCATTATAAATAATCACATTAATTATCATAATACATTTACGGTGCCTCAAAATTTCAAAGCTCCGGTTCATCACATCAGAGAAGCTTCCATGTAGAAAATTATCGCTGCAAAATCAACGGCACTTTGAAATCGCCGGTCTGGAAGTTAAAATAAAATAATAAAAAAAGTTTTAAAGCGTCAATTGCTGTGGGGCGTGCTATTAATCACATCGGCCAATTTTGAAACGCGTATTTCTACATTTTAAAAAGGCACTTCAAAAACCCTTTTACCAACGCTCGGACTCGGAACGCAAATTAAACGGCAGTAAATTCAACAGCTGTCGCTTTCAAATCATATTTCGGACTCTAGCCACAACGGATACGCAAAGCGCTTGACAAATCGGAGTATTACGCCCCCGCGTCCCCTCCCCTTGCCCCTTTCCACTTTGCTCCTCATCGCTGGAAAAATTACAAACAAGTAAAACGCTCAATGCATCGTCGAATACCGAATGGATTGAGTTTAAATCATATGGATAAACATTGAACAGCTCAAAGCAATATGTATCTCTCTTTACGCTAATGTCACTAGAATATGTCAACGCACAGCAATCCATTAGTGGTTTCACCTCCAATCAGAGAATAGTGTCACTAAGACACAGCAAAGTTTGGACGGATCAAACTCTGGCTAAAATGACCAGAAACGTACATAAAAAGTTCAACGGAGTTTGTCTGTAACATGGAAACAGAAAAAAGGACTTTATGAATTTATCCAAAATTTTAAAGGGTTCTTGAGAATTTTTTCACCGTGCAGCGCTAGGTTTGGTTAATATTGTTGATACTCAAATACGAAAAAAACAACAACCAATAACACGTTCGTTGTTTTCCTGAAGACGTGTAATTTAAGCAGTCTAACTTAAAGATTATCAAGCTTACTGACGTGTCCGCTAGAGATCAGTTGTGATGCGTGAGTGGGAACTCTGACAATCCACTGAACGAATAATGAAAGTAACATAACTCACCTTTTTATTTACAACATACTGATCTACTACCATATCCAGCGTTCTGAGACTTTTTTCTAGTTGTCCGAAGCAGGTAAAAGATAAGTTATGAAGAGCATAAAATAAATGTATTATTAACATTGTTTTCATTCGTATAACCTAAAAATGTAAATGAATTCACAAACAAGATCTTAACTATGAGCTTTATTTGTTGAGCTTTATTCATAACCACAGCCATCATTGCTAGTTAGCTATGGCATGAAGTGTTTCCCCCTTCGGTCTCGATTTTGAAATTATTCATAATAATGATATTCGAACTATACGGGAATAACTATGGGAATTCTACATATTTTGTTGTTTTTTCTTCGTGATTGTTTTTAATTTTGGAAATTAACAAAAGGAAATAAATCATGTTACAGAAACAAACAATTTTAAGCTAAAAATTTAAGAATATCGGGCATCGCGGAGTAAAATACTCACAAAACATCCGGAAGAATTGTCACCCAATGTTGACAAAAAAGAATCGTGTCAATAAAAAGTTCTTGCAATGGCATCTTGCATTTTACGACAACTACACTACCATGAAGTCATAGTCAAATAATTAAATGTACACGTAATTATTAATAAATACACATGTTACTCAAGCAAATTCTCTGAAGTTTAAGATTCAAGAGTGAAACTTAATTCACCCCGTGCGCATGATTGAAACACGCAACAAATTTCATGATTGCAATGAACTTTAATAGATACTCGTTAGGACTAAGATAAGAATTCAACTGAAATTTTAGGTAAGTAGCATTTCGCATTCACTAATCACAAAGAATTATCTTACTCAACACTTTTGGGAGTATATTTTACACAAGAAACTACAGATGTTCACAAAACATTTTCCCGTAACACTACTGTCATGGAATGTCAACCAATGAAGACGTGACGAGCACAGAAAACTGATGATGAAGTCAGAGAAGTTACTATTACAGATGTATTTTATGACGTTCAAATAAATGAAAAATAAATAATAAATAATGATAAATGAAAAATATGCACACACAATTTTGTTACTGAGCGCAAAGCACATTTCTTTCTAAAGCAGCAACAAGGATGCTTATTCCACAGCATTCCATCGTAAATCGATGTATACCAAATCGATTCTTTTTATTTAAAGCGAAGCGTAATGACAACGAACCTACATGAACGAAATCGCGACGCGAGAATTGAAAGGAAGAACAAACATTCACTCTCAGGCTCTCGAACCATCGCCAAGTAACAGTTCGCGTGAGAGCTCGCTGGCGTTACCGTAAATTAGATTTTATCACGGAGGCATAGCGATAAAATTCAGGGACTTTATGTTACAGGGAAATGTCCCATTACTCGTTAGTGCATCCGACTAACCCGGGTCAGAATAACCGATTTGTTACTAAATAAAGAATGGAGATTGAAAAAAGATTCGCATTAAAAAATGTCAGATAATTTCCAATTATTCATTCAAAACAAAAATTATTTTACATCATACACATGAAAACTTACTCGTATTTGCATTCATATGATTTTAGCTTAATGACCTCACCTGACCCGTCTCATTTATTAATTGCCTTAAAATATACTCGGAAAATTAATAATATACCTTCTCAAAAGAACAGTTGCCAACATAACGTATACTTAACGTTATCACAACATGAACAATGGAAGAACTTTAGTTGTTTTTGTTATTTTGACAAAGAACGAGAAAAATAAATTGAACTAATGACAACAAGAACTTTTACGCAAGATGTAGTTAAACAAACTCTTGAATAATTTGTTGTACAGATAAAAAGTTGATAAAACGAAATAAAGAGAAAGATATAAAATAATAGTAAGATTTCAGAATATGGAACACCGAATCAAGTATTTGGCCACACAGTTGAGTTATGAAATTGATGTATTCAGGGAAAGCAATACATTACCAAACCAATCTTGTGAAGTGTAGAGACAGAACTTACCTGAAATAGAAAACAAACAATGTTACAAAAGTAATAATTGATAATACATTCAATGATTGATAATACATGTGTCTGAACAACATAATATATCTCATTAGTCAACCAGTTAGCTGCTTCATTCCTACAGAAAGAAGAAAACGAACTGGAGAATTTTTTTCTCCACAAATTGATAAGCTAAATCATTGATAGGAGAAAGAAAATTTGTAAAACAGAAATATCAAATAAACATTTAAAAATTCATTTAGAATAAATGTACACTGCAAAAGATATTTAACCCTATTTCTTAATTGTGCCATATTTTCAACTGTTTCCATAGAAGGAAAATCGTTGAAATTGACATTAATGTCCGTAAAGAGTCATATCTAGCGACAACAATTACCTCTAAATAATTAATTTCCGAATTTGGTACTAAAAGTATACCCTCAAAGTTTTCTTATGGAAGTTATCAAATTTGTCGGAAAAAGCACACACACGATTCTCGATCTCATTACACTACGTCTACAAGAATTAAATAATTCGGTTCTATCAGTTCCCATCTTTTCTTTTTTTTCTTTCTATTTTTCCGATTCTTAAACATAAATAAAATAAAATACGTAAATCAACCTTCGTGTAACTCTCAAAGTATATGGACCGAAATTACGACCTAATTCCTCCTCATACCGGGAAGGTGGAATTGCCCAAGTAAATGCAGCGTGTCAATTCGGCCACTGTCCACCATTGTTTCCGCCTTCGACGATCGCCACGCCTCGGCTCAACATCTGGCACGCGCGAGCATGCTCTCATCCCTCTCGATCCGCGCTCACTGAGTAATGACATTCGTTAGATTCACCACTTGAGAGGAAATGGCTTTTCCATCCAGTCCCACTCTCGTTCCCAACACAATACAGCATTGCCACGATTCCAACGTAAGTCATTTGTGAAGTTAAAATATCGGAACAAAACTGATTTGCATATTTTCACTATCACTTCACCTAAAAAAAAGCTCGCTTTCCGTTATTTTTTGGTATTAGGGTGGTGCAGTGGGAGGCCTATTTTACCACCCCCCTCATTAAACCCTGAACTCTCCAACAGATAAAGGCATATGAACTTGTCTGTCCGGGACAAACCGTGTCTTAGTAGATATAACTACCAACGTTTCAGTCACCATGCTGTGACCTTCTTCAGGGCAACGTCTGAGTCGTACAGGCCTAAGTCGCTATCGTACTCTGCCACGCGGTTTGTCCCGGACAGACAAGTTCATACTGACTCCGGCCGCGGAAGCCTACGTTTATTTTTAGATAAAGGCATACTTTGCCACTTTAAATAATTAATAAATTTAGTAACTATTTAACATCGTTAATTGTTGATTATCTATTTGATGAGTTGATGTATTTTATTTAAAAGATAATATTTAAAAAATTCGTGTTGTAAAAACCATAATTTTCAAACAGAAATGCTCTCCACATATCTTCCAGGTTAGTAGCCTCCCCCTTGACTACGGTTTAGATCTGTCACTGCGGTGGTGAGTTTGTGGACTCAAACTGCCTCCACCCAAAAAAATTACAGAAAATAAAATAACATTTTCTGGAACTATGTGGCAGGTATTCGCATTGGGTTGTAAAAATTCCAAAAGAATCGTAAATTGACCGAAAACTGCATCATATTGTTCCGAATTTTCCCAGACGGAAAATTTCCGGAAATATAAGCCCCTCCCCCCTCGAAAAAAAACCTTGGATTCGCCAATGAGAATTATTATCAATACCAAGTAGTACCTCTACGTTCTGAACATTTCGAATTTAACTTGTTTTCGTTGGATTACTGCACGGTTTTACTTTTTGCTGAAGAAATAATTTCAAAAGAAATTAACCATTAATGAACTAGGAGTATTCAATGTCTCATAGCTACAAAAGTAAATAGACATCTGACCACGCTCTACTAATCATCGCACCAAAGAAAAAGAAAAGTAAAGAAAATAATTCTTCCAAGAAGAAGTAACAACCATAGTAAATTCCAACGTTTCTCTTTTCTCTCGTTTTACAAAACTCTAGTCTGGATGTCAGTAGAACTTTATCATTTTAGTTTTCAACTAAGATTTTTTAAATTAAGAAAAATAAAATAAGACAACAATACGACCTCACAACATTTCATCTGAAATTTTTAACTCACTTCATGTTTGGTTAATAATTTTGCAATAAATAAACGTTTGTGTTACTTTGAGCAGAAAATATCACTATTACAAGTTACCTTTCTGTAACAGTAAATCTCAATATATAAATATAAGAATATGAATGTCTAAGTATATGAAAGCTTACAGAACAGTAAAAAATAAATAAGACAGAAGAGAGGATTGGGTAAAACATTATTAAAAAAGGATGTGCCTGGATCTAAATTCTAGTCCTCATCAAACAAAAGAGACAAAATCTGTTTCGCTTTGGTTCAGAAACTTAGAATGAATGGCTTGAATGTCCTTTAGTACATGGCAGCGACGGTTGTAAATATTTTTAGAAAGTTAATTCCTCGTGCGGAACGGGAGCCTGGAACGAAAGGGGAGATAAACGTACTATTGATTGTCACATTCCGCACGACAACACGCCGCAAACTATCAAAGGCTTTGTGTCCGCAAATAAAAAAGATAAGCCCAAAAAACTATGATAAAGAGGTCGTGAAAGACCATGAAGATGAATGAGATAAATTTTCTTTTCCTTTAGTCCGTTCATAAAGTACTGCACTGTAAAAAAAAGTAGGATATTTTACTGTGTAAAAAACAAAGAGTCACCTGAAAGACCAAAGATATGAGTTAATAATAAACATTCTAATCGAAAACAAAAGAAAAACAATAAAGGTAAAATAATGACTAGAAATATATGAGTAAAAGTTATACTTTTGATACAATTTGAGAATACATAATCAAAGTATAGAACTGGAATAGTAAACGAAATGAAATTCACATAGGATCCTCCGAGGAGAACGAAAACCTTGAAGATAACATAGCGCAAAACAGTAAATAAGAGGAAACAATGCCATAAAATACGGCAGATAAGCGTTTGCCATACTATACTCCGCTGACTGCCCACGTATCGCTAAACAAATTCCTGATTGGAAATGGTTGAAAAAATGTGAATAAAATTGTTCTAAAATGTTTATCTTGACTATAATTCTTGATATTAACGTTCCATCTCCACAGTGTCGCCATATAAATAGTAGTTGGAACAAGTGCTCCATGTACTTGTCTTTCGATGCAATGCCCTAAAAAGTTTCAAGTTTCTCTAGCCTGAACAGCAAATGCGATTATTTATTTGGAAGATTAAATTATGTTGGTCATTGCCGTTGTAAAAAAGAAGAAGAAATAACGATAAAGTAAGAAAAACTCTTAATCATAACATATATTCGGGCAACATGGCGTGATTAAAATTGTGTAATGTGTTTGAATTGATAGAATGGAATGAAGCATGTAGTCTTGTATTTTAAAACAAGCACTTAAGTGCGATTACACAGTTTTAAACAAATGTTAGTGACTTTTCGATTGAAATACGAATTGGGGACTGTTGACAACAACTATAGTAAAAAACAAAAACTAAATATTTCTTGTTAACAAAATTTCATGCTTAATTCCACCGATCGTACTGTGTAACAGCTCGGCGAATACAGAGGGAGGACATCTCAGCACTCAATGGCGGAAGGGTAAAGGTGGAATGTTCTTAACTAAAGTTACCGAACCCGTAAGACACGGCAATTCATGTCTACTACAAATGCTTCAGTGACCAGTAGAGAAAAATTTTCTTATGAACATCAAAACATTTTAGTGTCACGAAATGTAACTATCAAATAACTATAACGCATATCGAAACGATATCAAATTTTTGGTGTTACAAATTATTACAACTCCCGTATAAAAGTTGTTTAATGATTCAAAATTCAAACATAAAATACTGGTAAAAAGATTTTATGATTTTAGCTGTATTTCAGAGCAATATGTTCTTCGTGAAAATACGAAGTGATCAAGCACACTGTAGAAGAAGAACTAAGCGTGAGAGGGATGCGGAGAAACGAACTAGAGATAAAATCCCGATTGGGACATTGTAGGCACAAAAATACCAATAAATCCGGTTTCGCCCTCATGAACGGTGATCAAAAGTAAACTCCATGTTTCATTACGATAAGAGCTCATTTGCCGTTATTTACACGTGAGTGACGTTTAGTTACCCAATCCTCCGCGCGTTAATAGTTTGTAAATCGGCTTAACTCCTGCCTGTGGCTGTGTGCGCGGAGGCAGTACGGGGATTTCCCCAACGACTCCCATCCGAAGGGAAGGGGAAGGTAGTGTGATTCACCCTGGCACTGGGCCAGCGCTGCCAACAGCGACCATACAGAGGGAGCAACTGCCCATGTGCGGCGCAAAGAAGGGTGATCAGAGAAATAAAAAATGACGGTATCATTCAAATAGCAAATGAAAAAAAAAAAAAAAGATTTACTAACAGTAGCTTTAGAGAAGCATGGCAAAAAAATTAAGAATTTAAACTTAATAAATGGAGAATCTCAATAAACGAGTTCCGCAGTTCGTTTATTCAACTGTACTAATCTAAAACCACATACAAAAAAAATAGAATTTACGGTATAGATCAGCAAATTTTAAATAAAAATAAAACCATAAGTTTTTCTAGACAAACCAATGTAAATAACACAATGATAGATATTTAAAA
This sequence comes from Laupala kohalensis, assembly GCA_002313205.1. Classification (NCBI taxonomy): domain Eukaryota; kingdom Metazoa; phylum Arthropoda; class Insecta; order Orthoptera; family Trigonidiidae; genus Laupala; species Laupala kohalensis. Next base: position 557,382 of record NNCF01126904.1, read on the forward strand.
ATCTTCACCATGAGGAAGCGCGTAAACTTTCCATTCTTTGCAACATCGCGGAGCGTGTTTTATGATAAATGAATGAAAAATTGTGAAGATAGTTGCGAAGACCGTCTAAAAGTGCAATTACGCCGAACTGCATTCACTCCAACTTTTACTAGTGTCGTTAAGCTTATAAAACCAGGTGACCGAAAAAGAACTCCCTAGTTTTGAAAACATAACTAAAACATTAGTTTACCTAGAACTCCTGATTTTGGTATCGCTATCGATGAGATTGTCTAGATTTATTTCCAAGGGTTGGTAGTAGGGTTAGTAGAGTTCCTCCTTGAGCGAGTGAATCTCAGTTTAACCGAGGAGCTCTGTCACTATCCGAGTGTCAGTTCAGACTTGCTAAAACTACGTCTCTGCAGAAAGCTCAATGTGTTATCTAGTTGGCCGAAACTAATAATATTATGCAGCGGAACCACATACGTGAGTTTGGTGATGCACCTTTGAGTCGCGCTAGAAGTAAATGTTCCGTGCAGACTAATGAACGACAGAGTTGTTTTTACTTATAACATAACTAGTGATGTCTACTGTGATATTATTCCTACAGTTAAATGACATTGGGACGGAATGTCGTTCCTGCAAGATGGTGCTCCGCCCCACTACAGCAATCGGGTTCGTAAAGCTTTGGACGTCCTTTTTCCAAGAAGGTGGATAAGTAGATCTGGCCCTAACCCATGGCCATCAAGAAGCCCAGACTTAACTCTGGACTTTTTTACTTTCGGGTCGTGTTAAGAAATTGGTGAACGCCAAGAAAGTAGGTGGAATTTGCGAGAGAATTGTAGTTGCTATAGTATCTGGCATATCTGATATGCCAGATATCATATGTTAACATGCCATATGTTAACAAACACATGGAGAGAAGTCATATCTCGGTTGCACACATGTAGAGCAACAAACAGATTTCGCATTGAGGTGTATTGGACTTTAAAAAACTTGATCGCCTTTCATGGGATGATTTATGTTTTATTATACAAGTCTTTCGAAACTAGGAAGTTCTTTTTCGGATACCCGGTACAAATAAAAGTTAATATAATATAAGACGTAATAAGACATTGGTTGCAGATGAACCAGAACTCTGGTGATCTTCGGTATGGTAACAGTTCGGTGCAGTGCAATTCGGATTAAAAACCAGCCGACTTAAATAATTTTCTATTTATTCGACATAGAAATGTAGATCCTAACATTCCTCATAGAACAGCCACATTTATCAAGGCGCAAACGGTGAATTAGTTCCTTGTATTGCTTTAGCAACATAGACAAAGAGACTTACCAAACAATTTTGTAAAGTTTGGGATTATTTCAATAAATAATGTATGGTGCTAACAATATCCGGGGTGGTTGCTCGTTGCGGACTTGTCTCAATCACGCGACGTTAAATAATGTCTTATCTTCCATATAGTGTCCACTCATATTTCCCCTGACATACACATAGCGCATCTCTATAATATTAACTTGGAAAATTTAACACACACACCCCGCCCCCAGAGGAAATTAAAATATTTAATTTGTATTCGCTGTGAAGTCGATCGCCCACAGATGAATCAACTACCCAACGCCGTATAAGTATCTTGCGAATACGCTGCTGCAGTTCCTTAGCTTCGTACACGCAAGAACTAGCACCACTATTTATGAAATTACCAAAAAAAGTATATTGCAAATGCCTATCTGAGTTGACACATTCTCGTCAGAGTTGATAAGTAATACAACGAAACGTCAAATTCACCCTCCCCAAAAAAATTAAATTTATTTTCAGAGGATCTCTATTAGAATACAATATATTTCACACATTTTTTTAAAATTCATATGCGTTAAATATACTCATGTCTAAAGCGAGAATATTACAATACTTTCAAGATTACAACCAATATCAACTCAGAATTATAGATTGTAAAATATCGGTAAGCGGCTGGCTTACCGATACTCTCACTCTGTCACCACTTCTTCGTTCCGGGACGTCTCGACCCACAGATTTTCCCTGACATATCACGTTTCACTCGCACTTACATCCTTTTCCTCGGCGACCGTAATGATACACCTGATGGATAGTCTTTTTGCCAATTATTTCTTTACGGAGCAAGTAAAAGACAAAAAATAGTTAAATTTTGGATTTTGTAAAATACTGAGAAAAAATTATACCAAAAACCCTTTTCAAGCATTCTATATTGATGTTGACAACACCAGTGTAATCATCTCCGTACAAAATAAAGGACTCAGATTGCTAGAAAATGGCTGATGTTTGGTACCTTTTTTCTCAGAATTTTCTAAAGAATCCAAAATTAAACTAATTTTTTGTCATTTAATTACACGGTAAAAAAATAATTGACAAGAAGAATTGTCCAATTGGTGAATCAATCCGACCCCTACGGGAAAGGATATTGGTGATAGGTTGGGAAACATCCATGGGACAAGACATCTCGAATCGAAGAAGTGGTGACATCGTGAGGAAGGTAACAAGCCGCCTTCCTATATTTTACAATACTTCCGAAAGTAACATCATTAGTTATGAAGAGTAAAGCACGGTTAACAAGATTTGCGTCTCTATAATAAAGATGTTGAGGAGGTACTCGAGTGAATCTGGGAGTAATGTTTTCCTTTCTCTCTCTTTCGCTCACAGCACCGTTATCGTCGGCAATGTTGCAGAGGGTGTGAGGGTGAGAGGGGGAGGGAGGGGCGTTCCAGGCGCGTGAATCCGCGCACGAGTCGCGTAATCGCTACCGCTGCCACCGCCCACAACACTTTCCACCGTTCCGTTCCGCCAACGTAAAATTGCACGCGGCAAGGAAAAGTAAAGCTCATCGGGAGCAACTGTTGTAACAACACAAAGGGCGCTGTGCTCCACTTTATAACCAGAATTTATTGAGTGACGTTATATTAAATATAGTTATATTTTATACGACCTCGCAAGTAGACCTAGTTTTCCACTTTTACACACGTTTCAGCTGCTAATTTCAGTCAACGTTACTGTTTATTATTTTCAATTGGATTAATTATTTGCGTTTTGGCAATGATTAACAACATTATTCATAACACGCTAACGTTTCGGACACCTTCATTAATGTAACAACAAATGTTTGTTTGCCTCACTATGAGCTACATTGTATTCTCGCATTCATGTTTCCCATAAACATTAACTATGATTTTTATTGATTAAAGTTATTGATACATTTTAATGAAAATTTATTTTAAAAATCATTCAAATTTCGAATTAATTCATCGATTACATCGACACCACGAACCTTTTACGATGACCAAGTATATACATCTTTTCCGTCTAATATTTCGGCCATGCATGTCAATTTCACTAAGCGTCAGTTAATTGGAGCAGTTTTCGAGAAATTAAAAAAATTTACATCAAATGGCATACCTGTTGGATTAAATTGACAAAATTTACAGAGCACACAACTGTAATATTAAAATAACTCATCCGTCTATGCAGAATCGGTGTAACACTGATTAACGGAGCCCCAAAATTCACCTTTTCGCTATAAGTAAACCTCAAAATAGATATTTCCGTCAATATTTTGATCGAAATGTATCACAATTACAATACCAGCATACGAATATGAGAAAGTCAAAATTGGACGCAAAAATATAATTGTCTTTAAACTATTCCTTGATTTTTAATTTTTATAACATACTGTTGATTGATAACCTATTTGACATGGCTAATGCAAAAATGTCTACGAAATTATTTTTCTTTCCCAATAATGTAGTGCCCACTCTCCAAAATCAGTCTATCACCTCTCAAAAGTAGTGACGTCGTCTCTCTTTTCCTCAAGGTTGGAGACCATTGATTCCATCCGATGCAACGCTGGAGAGGTAAGGTTTTTCTTCATCTATTCTTGGTCTGATACCTTATGTCGCAACTCCTAGCCCAATAACTCTCCTTTTCAATTTTTACACCCAAAACAGTAGTAGCACATGTACTTTTCATTTAAAGCGAACTCTTTAAACTTTAACATTATTTTTATGGCTCCCAGAAATAAATGGGCTCCCTTGCATTATTATATTAGTTTTACTTCACAGAAATTTTGAAAAAAAAGTGTTCATAAGTTACCTAGTAACTTGTGTTCATTGGTAGAATTGAACAAATATATGGTACGCGATCTCAATAATACTATTTGATTCATACACAAAATAGTTCCGTGTCCGACCCATATTCAGTAATGTGTTTCCCAACAAGGAAGTTCGTTACTCACGATACAGTTGTTCTACAGAATTAAAAATCCCATCTTCGATGGGATACGATGTAATACAAACTCGTGACACACCTTCTGGGACTTTTCGCGATGCTCCGTTCAGGAAGTTAACTAAATCAACGCAACGAGCAAACGTAGTAGCTCCGCAACTTTTCACATGGCACCGCGCAGTACCTCTTCGCTCCGGGTGACTCAGTCGGGAGGGAAAACAACACGGAAAGGCACCCACGGATGTCGGGGCTGACTTATAGCTTCCTCCGTGCTCTTCCACCCTGGCGTTGTAGCCACATCACGTTACAACCTCACGATCCGGTGGCAGTGCAAAACATATCAGCATGAATGGTACCCGGCCAATGATAGATATTACGATTTCATTTTCTTCGCAGTCATTATGAGCTGTGGACAGCGTGTACTGCATTACACAAGAAAGTCGAAAGAGGTTTGAGAGAAGAGACTATCAATCACCTGAACATTAATGGGTGGGTTCAAGGCTATGGCGGTGAAGGCTGTTTATTTACCAACGGGCAGGATGTGAAACCAAAGACGTCAAAAATACAGAGACGCCTTACTTGGGTACAAAAGACATGAAAAGGATACAAATAAAGAGGGAAAGGAATACGCAACCCGTTTAGACAGTGGCGCAGAGCTATCAAGAGGAAACGTTAGGCGACGGGAGGGTAAGTTGATATGATCTATTTAATATTCTTATGTTTTATTTATTTCACATTCCTTATTGACTAAATAAATTATATACTTTTACTTTATTAAATATATATTTTGCTCATTTTAATTATTAATTATATTTCAAAAATAACATTCTCATTACCCATTTTTCAAAATCAATATTAGTTTTTTGTGAAATTGATATCCTAATGGATGTCAATGTGATGGATGATGGATTCATCCCTGAATATGTACGCTATAAAGCACTAGGGCTATATAAATATTAGATTTTTTAAATAAATAAGTGTTCGTCTTACTTAAAGAAGCTTTTTTTGTTATTGTATTAGAATTGTATTTATTAATAATATATTCATCTTTGTCTCTGATCTATAAAAATATTTCATGAAATATTTTCATTGAAGTTGACAAAAAACTATACTGTACATCAGTATTTGGAAGAGACGTGACAACTTCCACTGAGTACATTAGTGACTCGTCGGGATTCAAACAAAGAAGATGAATTCCTGATTTATTCTCATTTCTTCCTCGCCCAAGACGGAAGAATTTAAATGTATTAGCACAGAGCAGCAACGCAGCTCAAAGAAAAGACCAAATTCAATTTTTCGTAAATAAGAAGAAAACAAAAAATTCGATTCTACGAAAACAAGTGGCATATAACACAAAATAATCACTCAAAAACGAGTAAGTCAAACTAAAGGTTCATGCAAGAATAAAGTGAAAGTGCTACAGGACGGACACCGTTCACGCACTACGACAGCAAAACAAACTCGAAATAAATCTCACAGAAACGAGATCAGAAATTCGAAATTTTAATTTCCATGTATAACCAGAAGGGAAGACATTGAATCACGTAAAGCGGAAAGTTCAGAACGAATATATATTTAAATAGAATGTGGAACCCGAGTTTTTGTATACTCGAATGCGTTACACGTGGGACAAATTATGAACTACATTCTGTTTTCATTGAATTATCGAGCGTTAAGAAGAAGGTGGGTGTCAGCTCATGAATTTTCTCCAACTCGAAATTCAGTGTTATTTTGAAACAAATTGCAAAAGAAAGAGCATGTGGTTAATTTTAAGATTACAATTCATCCTAAGTCTTTGTATCGATACCTCATTTGTGACAATTGGTTAAAATCGACGAGAGAAGAAAGGGGTATTTAGTAAAAGTTTTCTTTTAGAATCAGATAAAGCGATTTGGAAACTAAATCATGTACAAGTATCTATACCAAATAGGTTTTCTTGTAATGTATCAATTAAGAATGCAAAGACCTAAAAAAAAGTACAAACAATGGATAGCGTCTATAACGAATTTACGCCAACACAAGACAACTAACTGGTATACCAAATCGACATCGAACGATAGCAAAACGAAATCCAAAGCTGATTGGACGTTGCAAAAACACGGCGCGGCGTAGGCGCCATTCACGCACATGCGACCGCAAGCGGGCGCGTGATAAATCGGCGCGAATCAAGGCCCACAATTTACAATTTAAATTTCGATTCATGCGCGGAGAACCGTGCGCCCGTTGCCGTCGCAGCCGCGCCACCGCCATCGCCAACACCGTCAGTGGCCACATGCGATTCGCACGCGCGTCCAAGCGAAGTGTTCAGTCAATGAGAGCACAATCCAAGGCCCATCCCAATAGGAACATCAGTATTACAGTCATTAAAATATCCGAAGGGGGCTCGGCTACCCCCCTCACTGTCACCACTTCCCGTTCCGAGACGTCTAGACCCACAGATGCTCCCTAACGCATAACATTGCATTCACACTAACATCCTTTCCCTTGGCGGTCGGAATGATTCACCTAATGGATGTTTCTTATTGCAAATCATTTTTGTGTCGCGCCAGGAAAGACAAAAAAATGAGTTACGTTTTGAATTTAATTTTCAGAGTTTAATTTTGAATTCTGCACACAATTTTAAGAAAAATGAACCAAACAACCATTTTCAAGCAATCGCAGTCCTTGTTTCTAAGGAGATTATTACACTGCTGTCATCGACATAAGTATAGAGTGATTAAAAAATGTTGTTTGGCATCATTTTTCTTACAATTTTGTGCATCTTTGTCCACGGTAAAAAAATAATTTGCAATAAGAATTATCCAGTAGATGAATCATTCCGCTGCCAATGTAAACGTGAGTGGAAGGTGATGTGTCAGGGAGCATCTTTGGATCAAGATCTGAGAGACCGAGGAAGAGGTGACAGTGAGGAAGCTACCCAGCCGCCTTCCGATGTTTTAGTCTATACACTTTCATTTCTTCGACTTCGGTCGGTTCTTTTACTCTCACTTCGTTATGTCGCAATCAACAACGTCTCCGTTGAAATACCTCTTTCTTGCTTTGCGAGTGAAAAGAAGATCAGAAAAGATCAACAGGATGTGTCTTCTAGAGACATAATGACTACTAATAACCGGCCGTTGTTGACGCTAATTGTGAGAATGTGTATCCACCCAGAAAGACAGATCTGATCTCCGCCAAAGCCACTCTTGGAATGGGAACGGAATTATTGGAAGAAAGAATATAGGTACAATATACTAATGGAGAAAGCGATTACCTCACAATCTTGAGAAACACAGCTAATTTACAGGTTAATCTTTTTATGATAATTTCTTCAATCTTTTATCAGGAAAGGAGCTCAACAAACATTCCGAATCCGTGTCAAAATAATAGAAAATAAATCAGCTGGCGTATTGAATTAATACTAGTGAGTATTAATTCAATACGCCAGCTGATTTATTTTCTATTATTTTGACACGGATTCGGAATGTTTGTTGAGCTCCTTTCCTGATAAAAGATTGAAGAAATTATCATAAAAAGATTAACCTGTAAATTAGCTGTGTTTCTCAAGATTGTGAGGTAAACCATTCTTGCAACCGTTCGAAGCATATTTGCAACTGCTTTGAGATTACCAACGACCAACAACAACAACAGTGAAAAATACCACCACAACGCTTCCGGAAAACTACTTCCATATGTTCGCTCTGTGTGAGGGCGTGTGTTTAATCAACATAACAATGATTGGCGCAATACTTCTTTTATCAATACAACTTATTTACAAGCAGATGCCATTATTTAACCCTATGTAATAACTATTATATCGTAAGTAGTGTAATGCGATAAACTTCATGATCTGAAGTCGCTAAGCATTCATTTCTAACAAAATTTAAAATATTTGCGTTGAAATATTATAAAAATAGGCTTCGTACAGCAATATGATACTGCATCTGCAGAAACTTAAAATATCTCATCAATTTTATAATATTAATAACGTGGAAAAGAAAAATATAATAATTTATTGTTTCAAAAAGCAGACGAAATTGCGTACACTATACGGAAGATATGAAGAGGTAAGTTAATATAAGCAGGAGTGGAATCATAATAACACGTAAGTTATATGGAATTGCCCGCAGAATTCGAGAAAACCATGCGCAACAGGGGTACACAAAAATACACCAAAGTGAAAAACACATTTAACATTACAGCTTGGATAAGAGTAATCTAAATCCATTATTTTTAACGCCCACCTTTATCAGTTCACTATTCAGAATACTTAAGATACTAAGAATTAACTACAAACCAAAACCTCCCAAAAATAAAACATTAGTGATCTCAAGATTTACGAGATTTGAACGTTTTTAGGAAAGAACAGAGAGATTAATGAACTGGCAGTAAAACAGAACCCTCCAGATGTAATTCATTTCGTAATAACCCACGTCAACACATGGCTGTGAAACAGCGCATTTGAGACACTAAAGTCCCGCTGCAACATAAGGACATGGCACTAAGAAGAGGTCATAAAGAACGACCGATACCTCAAACGACATAAGACTTCTGAACCATAAAGCGAATACGAGCAACGGAAGCTTTATCACTTCCTATTAGACTATGTCGCAACAATCGAGAATGCAATAACAAAAGAAATGAAACTATGATGGTTATAGAAGTAAAATTTCATACAGTTCGTCTTTCGAGGAAAGTTAACAAAATTTAATAAACTGCGGGCATACCAGTAATATTATGATTAGACTAATCAATAAAGATATTTTTTAACTTTTGAAATGAAGTAAATTAAACTAGAACAGCGAATTTAAAAAAATTAACTCGCTGATGCTGCGCGTCAATGAAACATTTCTTGGCAGATGAAAACATTATCCCCTCATTGAAATCGGACCCCTAGAATGGTGATCAAATGAATAATGATTTATGTTCACGAGGAAATTATTTTGAATTTACATTTCTCTTTATAAATACGTTTTTCGTCAAATTAATGGCAAAATATTAGAGGATGCTCATGTGATTCGGATCATCTGTTTCTGTAATCCAGGGCTAGGAAACTCTAGAATGTCAAGTCCCATTATTTAAACATAGTCAATGAATCAACTATTTATTATTGAATCAAACATTTCTATGATTCAGGGGAAAATATTACAAATGATTTCAGCCCCATTTACTCATATTTTCAGTTCCATTACATCCATCGCAAAAAAAAAAAAGAGTTAACGGAAAAGAATTTACCTCAGAGTAATTAATTGACGTTATCCTGACATCCAAGGTATTAAGAAAATCCACTCATCCCTGTCACTGGACTCCAAGGATCAAATAACAATATCACTTGGGTAGGGCCTAACTCGTCGTTTTCGTCTGTTAACTTTCTGTCACCAAACAGCGTTCTCAAATTCTCACTTTCTGACGCAAGGGAAAATAAGATAAAATTCATATTGAAATAAAAAACAGCGATTAAATATACACGTATGGATAACACGTAACAATGATGTTTTCCTTTCTTTTCTTTTGGGGAAAACTATGAACTGCAATCACAATACTAAACCATATGAGAAAGTAATATTTATACATGCACCACAGGACCTACGTTCCGTTTTATGAATATTCCATTGTATCCCATAAGAGCTAATTGCCTCCGCCACCAACTCACGAGCTGTTTTAAGTTTCTCATTAAAACTTCCCGCCTTCATCATCACTTCAGAGCTAGCTACGATAAATATAAAAAAATACGCAAGTTAAACAATCAACGCAAGAATTAAAAAAAGCTATACACATTGCTGCCACAATTGTTCACATTCTTTTACGCCTATGCAAGACGACGCTAGCCGATTATTTCATCTGTTGTTGTGCATTAAAATTTTGCATCACCAAGTAATTAATATCAGCATCAAGACAACTTAAAAGTTCTACATAATATTAATCGAGACAACTAAGACTTTCACTGATCGTTGAATACTTAGAACTGTTGTATATATCACCGTGCACCTCAAAACTTTCTCACGCATTAAAATCGAATCCAATTTCTTTACCATTGCGATCCCCGATACTGAAAGTTCTGGATCCACGTATCAAGTTAGAAAAAAAGTTTTAAAAAAAATATATTTTCAATTATTTTATATATCATAAGTACAAGTCAAAACCAACAGCATCACAAAAGAAAAAGAATATACAAGTCTATCACTCCCTCCTCCACCTGAGCAACATCCCTATCGCTCCTGCGATCGCCGCGCCGGGGACAACGGTCCAGAGTCCGAGTCGCGGCTTGGCACGGGGGCTTTCGCGCAGACATCTGCCAGGCGCGGCGCGGCGACGCGTCACGGCAGCGCACGTGCAGCACGCGGCGTACGGCGCAGAGAGACAGACGGAGGCGGCAGCGTTGACGGAGAGGAAGGAGCGTCGAAGCACGCTCGCACGCACGCGGGCTCACCGCTCACGCCAAGGTGACACTCACACAGGAGCGCTCAGGGTTGCGGTCGCAAGCGTAAGAAATTGAGCAAACAGCACTTGTGCACTTCCCTTCCCTTCTTATAAAAGAAGAAGCGGAGAGATCAATGGAAGGAGCAACGCTGTCCTTCCAGTCAGTGCCATCCACTAAAGTCGCGGCGCTCCATCTTCAGATACGCGAGTATCTTGACTCAGCATGTTCAAAAGACGCTAAACGAGGGTTAATTTTTACTATGTTTAGGAGCACTTCTCGAGTGAATAATGGATGAATTTACGTGCATTTTCGTAATGCTTCAATACAAATGAAGTATGCGATACAAGTTTCGTAGAAGATGTCAAGTAAATATGTAAATCCGACAATGAAAATTCCAATATCATCAATGTTCCTCTTTCGAGGAGAAATGGTTTTTCCGTGTTCTGACAATTTGCGACATTCACTTCGTTTCATTACAGTAAGGAAAGGTAATTTAGTAAAGTTATTACCGAATGAAAACAAGACGGAGGTGATATCCAACACAGTAGGAGTCGTCTCAATTTTTGGAGGATGAAAATTCTTCCATCAAACATATTTCGTGGTTATAATGAGAAATGCAAAACTTTGTATTAGGGAATCATTATTATTTGTATTTTAATGAGGTTAAGGGAGTCAATCATATATTCAAAAGTGACGGGAACACCAGCTCTCAAACTTCTTATTATCAGTCAATGAATAAATATAAAAGAAACTTTCCTATTAATGTTACACAAAAATAAAGAATTTAAGTTTTATCGAATTATTTTACAAAATTTTTAAAATATTCCGTTATATCAGCATTTCTCGAGAACTGTACGTCACAAATCAGTACAACTCATCTCACACTCAATAAGAACGAAAGTTTTTTAACGTAGTACACAGCTTATTGTTGTGGGAGGAACATTGTGAATTATTTTTAGATGATGTAGATGCCAAAGGCAGTTGTCAGGAGAAACGTACGGTTTATAATAAGATTTAGAACTGCAAATAATTGTAAAAGACAAAGTTTACAGAATTTATCTATTAACTCTTCTACGCCAATCGCAAGAATCTACGTGCATTGATTGACAGTGAAATTTTGGTATATAGCTCGTGAAAAAATCTATGGAAGCACATGAAGAAATATAGAGCCCTTTTCCGCCACCGAAATAATTCCGCATCTGAAACTACTGAGCTTAAAATGACACCCAAAAAATAGAAACAATTGAAAGTTACCAAATGCGCTATTTACAATCACAATAGGTAGTCAATAATAAATTCCCACCACAGAGGAGGTCAAAGAAAGGTAAAATCCGGTACACGCTGAGGTCAAGGAAAAATAAGGATTCTGAATGGGATTCCAGGCCCAGCTCGGACTGAAAAGAAAAATGAAACACGCACAAAAATGCAAAAGTGTAATAAGTTACAGTAACTACATTGTGAAATTTTCGATCACTAACAATATCACAAACGAATGTTCATTCTAACAATCCTATCGATGTATAATTACACAATATTCATTCAGTATTTGCCGTAACTAGTTCTTCAAAGAGATATCTCTAAACAGAAGGAGCAAGTCAGTGACTAGTATCTTCTTCACTTATCGCGTCGCGTCTGGCATCAGTAATATCACAAAAAAAGATAGCGTCCGCCGTCCTTATGACTGAAAAAGACGTTGGAACCTCATTGCGATAAGGAGCGGAGACAAGCGTACCAGGTGATGCAACGGAGCCTCCACCCACCACGAGCCTCCCGAACTGACGGTGGCATCGCCCACGCCGCCGCCTCCTCCTCCTCCTCCTCCTCCCACTCCTCTTTACTAGTCCATTTTCCTTTCAGAGGCAACGGGACAAAACTGGCCATTGATTGGATTGGTGCAACTTACCATTATTTGCTTCTTATTCTCTCGGAGGTTTGGTGCGAGTCTTGACCTGCTCTTTACTCCATTCCCTTCTATTCTTCGCAAATATTTTGGACAGGCTATTTAGTCACATTAGTTAGTCAATAAATTCCCATCCCAAGTAAATGCAGTCAGTATTTTTACTTTTCGTCAGTAAGGCATTTGGTTGATGACTAGGAGTTATTTACATCAAAGCGGGAAACTGTAAAGATTATAGATGACATTTTCAACCTGAAAATTAATACAGGTAGTGTTTCAAATAGTGAGTTTAGAGTTCACAAAAATGTCAAGAGGCATTGATTGGATTGGAATTTATCACTGTTTTCTTCTTTTTTATATGTGAAGCTTTTCATTTTTTCGGAGGCTTGAAGCGATTCTAGACCTGCTCTTTACTCCGTTTCCTCCTATTCTACGCAAATATTTTCAACTTGTTTTTCTAGTAAATATTTTCCTCTTCTTGTGATGCCTTTTGAAACATTACTTTCTGTTTTAATTTTGGCTTCCCCTAGAGGCCTATTAGCAACTTTTTCCCTGAATGTTATCTTCTTCGGCTATCCATTCGTTGTACGTAAGCTGATCGTCCTTCGAGATTTAATGTGCCCCACTGTGTTCAGATGATTTATAAGTTTATTTATTAGATTTCGTTTGATTTCTTTAAAAAAATTCTTCCGCTGCTTCCAGAAGTCACCTAGTCATAGGCTTTGTATTTATTTCATTCTCGTCGCAAATGAAACTACACGACTTTAAACCTTAATGACATGAGTCAATACGCAGAAGTTGCAGGCACAATTCCCGCGTAAAGCGTGAATTTTTCGAGAGTGGATTCATTTAAACCAAGCACTGACATTAATACGAGGGCAAGTCTACTCCCCACGACTAAGGAATTAGCTGTTAGAGCATTTGGTAGAGCAATCAAATATTTTACAAAAATTGACAACAAGATACGTGAATAGTCATAAACAAATTTATATAGCTAAAACTAATATTTAACCGTAAGTTTTTCTCGAAATTTTATTTACGCCTCAACTATTAAACCAATTGGTATAATATTACCAAGATATATTTCTGGCAGATAAAGACAAGCAGACATAAAAATATCTCAAGTGATATAGTCCTTATACTAAATGTGGCGTCACATGTAGAAAAAAAGGAATGAGAGGGAAAGAAAAAAATAATTGGAAAATATTGTCAAATTTGACACCCTGCCCCATATTACTTAGTATCACAATGGTACAACATGTGCTGTTAGGAAATACCTTGGTAAGAAATTTGTTCAATAAATTTAATATTAAAAATCATCTTGAGGACACCACTTTAATTTTATTTGAGAGAAATGTTTTTATCGAATAAAATAATATTTGCTAAAATAAATGTACCGACATTGCGGAATCACTTCTTATAATTTTAAGTTCTAACGGTCAAAGGTTAAACGTCATCTAATTTCATCATTTTCTCTAAATATAGAATACAATTATTTAATATTCGTATTATGAAAAATATAAAAATAAATTATTACAATAGAAAAACACTTTGTTATAAATTTGATCATGAATTAAAAAAAGAAAGGTCTTTTATCCCATAAAAATTATGAAAAAGAAAGGTCTTTTATCCCATAACCATTTCCTTTCTGTAACAAAATAACTCATTATGTTTCATAGAATACTTCTAACAGACCACTCGTCTCCCATCCACACTGAAAGCTTGCAGCTCTTTGCAAACAACAGTGTCACTAAATAAAACCACCCTCACACCCACGCAGACTCTTTTTATCTTTTTGTTTTCTTTTCTCCGCTTCCTACATTTAGTTGCAGCAGTAGTCACGGGCAGCGCTGCGAACGCAAAACTGCAAAACGGCGCGAAAAGAGTTACAAGTCGTTTTCATTACTTTCACGGCAGAAAAGCTAAATGAACTGGAATGCCTCCCGTGCTCTGTGCCCGCTTGTTCCTGCAGCTCACCTCCCCCTCTTTACGAGGTATATGCCGCGCAGGGTGACCTTTTCAATTACTGCGAAATAGGATCCCACGACAAATCACCCTGCTGCCACGCTCGCGCGCGTACGCCCACTAGACTGGCGTGGTGTCAACACGCACGAACCGACTATACCGCGTCCCCATCATTTGCTACGGGGTTCATCTTGTTTATGACGGAAGACTCAACGAATGCTCCCCTTCCAGGCACTTCTCACCCATCACAACCCCTTTTCAGAGAGACACGAAGAGTAAACGATTCATACAAATGTAAATATTCCCCACAGACGGCAGACGAACTGAGCATTACGCAAAATAAAACACGAAATTAAAAATTAATAACAATTTGTGTAGAGTAGGGGTAAAACTTAACGATGTCTTACTGTCGGGCGGACTCTGTGGAAGGGTCAAACGATCATACCGTCTCCTTTTGGTGTAGTATTAAATATAAAATAATAATAATAAATAATGTAACTTCATAAATGAATTATAACATATGAAACGTATCGATCTCATTGTAGCAATACATTGAGTATTAATTCATTCCATGTTTTAAGGAAGGCAGAAGTGGAGATGCCCCTCCTAAAAATTTGTTGAATCCGCCCCGGATACACACAAGGAAAAGTAAAACATTCCTCTCTCATATGTACACCTCAACCAGTCCCGCAGCAATGATACGAACTCTCAATACGCGAACTATCGCTGACGTATGTAATACAAATTTTCCTACTGGAATCAGTTATCCACGTCGAGGCCTTTGAATCGCTTGCCCCAAGTCGATGCACAAAGAATATAAAATAGACACAAAATTTTCTTACTACAAATTATTATTATTTACACGACCACTAATTCGCATTTTATAAAAATTGTCATTGTGTACAGTAATGGTTTTTTCAAACGCAACTAACGCTTACACTCATATGAATAGAAATACTAAAGTGTAACTTTAGTATTTGCCTCAGTTTTAACATTCTCATACACATAAAAAAGAACCCACATATTATAAGAACCCTACATTTGTCAGCCTAAAATGAGAAAAAAATATTTTGTAACCAATAAAAAGTACCTGAAAAGTCACTTATTGCCACCAAGAATTCCACGGTCTTTTTACGAACCTCTGTAGAGTGCTTCGAAATGTTTAGAACAGCTATTTTCAATGTTTTCTAAAACATTTTTAGGAATCAACTCTGCAAGTCGCATTTATTCTTCATTCGAACAGAATACTTGATAAAACAAATAAACGACAAAGGTACATCACATTACGCATTTGGGAGTCTTTTAATTCTTGAATTCTTGTAAGTGCTGCGTAGAGGGCTTTTTGCTATAGAGGTATACCGATATACCGATTTGGTTATTGATATTAGAATCGTATTAGAATGTATTGATTTCTTTCTTTCTTGATCAATACATTCGACGCCATCAGTGGCGGATCTAGACCGTAATCAAGGGGGGGAGGGTTAACCGGAGAGCACTTTTGTTTAAAAATTATGGTTTCATAACACAAATTTTATAAATATTACCTTTAAATAAAATGCATCAAATAAATAATTAACAATATGCTATTATCAATAACAATTTGTACTGTTATTAATATGGTATTGTGTTATTAATATGGTATTATTAATGTTATTAATATGGTATTATTAATGTTATTAATATGGTATTATTAATATGAACTATAACAATTATATTATTAATAACAATTATGAAACGTAACACTTTAACGAAGTATGCCATTTATCGACTTCATCTGATAAGAGTTCAGGTCCAATGGGGACGGGGAGGCGCTAGGTGAGCTATGCCCCTCCCCCCCATAGATCCGCCACTAGATGTCATGTAAAGTCTAGCTGCCGTACGAAAAGTTACCAAATTCGGGAGAACTGACAACCTACCCAATTGATTCCACCTGTCGTACCTTACTCGACTTAGTGATATTTTCATCTTATACGTTGTATTCACTACCACCAAACTTGACGAAATAACTCTAGTAGAGCTTGTCCTTAAAATACTCGATTTTTATCCTTTGTAGTGTAACACCAAATTAATATTCCTATTAATAAAATACATTACATAAATTATCCGAGAAATCTTAATTTTTTAATAGAACTTTCAACGAAATTCATTTCAGGGTAGTCTCTTTGTTGTTTCCATAGCGTTGGTACACCCGTAAGGTAGTGTAAGTGCTACCAAACGATGATTTTAATATCAAACGACAATCTAAGTCTTAACGAGTGTCGGGGTTTTTGTTCTAAAATATTGGTGGTGGCTGTCCTGAAACACCACTCGTGTCCGCTATCTTTGTTCTTTTGGTGTCCCAACTCTCGATAACTGGAGTATATTGAGTAGGATGCTACATGAGAATCTTTGACCGTACGTTTGGGACGACCTGGTCTTGAAGTACAGCGCCTTCGATTCAATGAATTCTTATACACCCAAAAAGTGATAAGGGAGTCAACTCATCCCGAAAACCGTCATCACCATTTCCTCCAAGCAAGGTCCGTTGCACGTGCCACACGCCATCTCAAGAGTGCAACTCGATCCGCAACACACCCCGGTCGCGTCTGCACAGATAAACAGTTTCCGTCGCTATGCAGGCCCACCTACTGTGTCGCCGAGTCAGCTACTTCGGCTTTCTATGACACTTCCTGAATAATTAACGGAAAGACATCAACATTTGTATTTTTATACGTGATATCAGAACGATATACTCTGAACTTCCATGCGTTTCCTTTCTTCTCATACGTAAGGATATTCCTACTCGTAACTTTTTGCATTTTCAAACCGAAAGTGAACCAAGGATAGTATTTGTATTTACGTAAATTTGCGTTGGTCACAGAAAAAGGTTTCAAATTTTGTGGTCAAATATAGTTAATAACGACGAATGAAGATCATTAAGACGAAATGAATTTAAAGGACTTTTCAAGAACAAACAATAAAAATAATAAATTTATTTTGATCTAGTCCACAGAGTGCAATAATGTAGTCGGCAGATATCACACAAAACTATTTTATTCTAGGGATTTATTAATTACTGATAGTATAAATCCGAACGTATATTATACCTTGAGATCTATGTTCAACACTGCAGATAACAGATTTTTTCTTCAAATTTAACCCTTAGTAATTGCACTTTGACAATAAGTATTCTGACATTCAAACCGATAATTTGGTTTGTAGCATCCTTCTACCATTATATCTGACAAACAACTACTCTACCACACAGCAGTAATTCAGAAATAATATAATTGAGGAAGAAAAGAAATGCATGTGCCTAATGAAAGGGGTCCCTGATTTAGACGATGGAGAGAAGATACGTAGGAATAACCATCTCGTTATTTGATGCTTTTTGAACTCCTCTCCACAGTGTTCCAATTCGTTAATAATTTATTTCACGTTGGCAACACTGTCAGAGGGGCAAGCAGGGGATGTACAGTGGGTGCTCTGTCTAGTCTGGGAGCGGGCGCGCGCGCGACCCATCCGTCCCCCACGGCGATTTCAGGCGAGATTACAAGCACGTTGTGGCAAGGCATAGATGGATTTCGTCCTTCTCTGAAGCGAGGATTCTCCGAAAAGAAGGAAGCTCTTGCCAAACGTGCCATGCCTACTGGGTATCAAACATGTTGTGGCACTCCAGGAGTCATTCTAGGAAACGAATCAAATTAATTTAGATGTGATCGTAGGTTTATCCAATAAAGAAACAATGCATAACAAAATGTAAGAAATATAGAAACGCACAAATTAAAGCCAATAGTAATGATTAACAACACCGCGAATAATTGTTCCACCCACAAGAACGAGATCCACAGAAGTAATCCGTTAATGACATACTGAATAACAAATTCAATACGATCAACTCTTCAAAGTGCGACTAGGAAAGAAAAGTTACATGAATGCTTACATAAGAAGGAAAAGCTGATGCATATATACACGAGGCGCCTCCGAGAACCCGACCATGCGATTCAAAAAGAGTTCACAAACCTTTCTACGCGTCAGAGTAATAAGAAAGCAAATTCAAATTTAATTCTAAAATATTCAAATTCCAAATATGACAAAAAAATCTCTTTAATTATAAGCTGATTACAAAAAATAATTCATTCCACCATACCAAGCAATGGACCAACTCAAAATTCCCAGAAAACTTGCAGCTCTAAAATACGATTGCGTCCCCTTGTGGTCCATCCGCCCCTTGACCGTGATTTCCCTCACACTCAGCCGGAGGTGAATCCTTCCGCAAAGAAAAAAAAACCGGAACCGCGGCACGCGCCAGCCCTGAGTATTCGCCCCCCAGTGCGCGCCGTGCATGACGACGCCTGCCTCCTGCGTGCTGTCGCCTACCAGGTCTCTCCTCGGGAACGGAGGGTTGCGACAGGATTCACCACCAGCAGCACGATGGTGGTGGTGTTACGACAACAGACAGCTTCTGCATTCACGTCTAGTTGACTAGCGGGTGACAAATTTTGCAGCAGGCGCCGCCACCGCGTACCACACCAACCCCCGTTCTCAGCCCTCTTCGCCCTCTCCGCCACTCATGGAATCGCCGCACTTCAATACCTTCGCTGTCAAAAACTACCACAATAGCAGGTATCGCCGTTCATACCAACAACGACCGCTACCACCACCAAGCTTGATTCTCATATCAGTGCTCTACTGTCACCACCGACGATCGCCTCATCCTCTTGTCCTCCATCCCTCCGTAACCGCCGAGTGCCAGACTGCCTGCTTGCCTCCCGAGCGACGACGACGGCACTGGCGGCGGGGTGGCGGCGGCGAGCCCGGCAGGCGGTTCATTGTGGCCAGGCCGGCATTCCGCGGGCTCCGGCCGGCAGTTTCCCGCGCTATAATGCGAATTCCACCTCTTGGGGGCGGAGGTGGAGGCGACGCGGCGTCGACGAACGCGCGCGAGCACCACCGTCCTCGTCCTCGTCCTCACTCCCCCCTCCTCCCCACGCATCTCTCTCTCGATCCTAGTCAGTCCTCCTCCCTTCCACTGGAGATAAGAATACCCCGGAATAATAACGGCTCATATTGGCTTATTTGTCATGTCAACAGTGACAACTGTGTTATTATTGCCGGTTGTAATGCGCATTATTGGAAGGGTGACGCACTAATAATGGAGAAACCGGGGAGTGTAAGAGTGGGGAAAGGGGAGCTGGGCGCATGTTAACGCTGCGGGCGGTCGCTCACTGCATTTGGGCGACCGCTACCAATAATAGTGACACATAACACTAATCTCTCGCAGCGGCGGAGGCGGAGCGGCAGCTAACCTCCCCTTCTCACCCTTCCTCCAACCCTCGCTCCGGACACCCCCAAAACAGCGCGCTATTGTTTCCATAGAAAACGGGAGTAATATTACCTTAAATTAATTATCCTGACCTGCAACAATGTAAATTGGCATCAAAATACCATTTTAGTCATTATCTCCATCAGTCTATTGTTCGCATCCTAATAAGCTTGGCTGGCGTCGGATTTTATGAGCGTCCCATTAATCATATTGATTTCAGATTAGCCGAACAAAGCGTAATGCATGTAGTTAGCCGTGTCGTTGTTTAGCTGATGTAATTCTTAATGACGGAGGCGGTTGCCGTGTATTTGTGCGCATTTGGAATTATTGGTACAGATGCGAGAGACAGGGTTAAAATAGCGCGATGATGGTTGGGGTGATGACTTTCAACGTTTACCCAAACCCTTCATGAATCCTCTGTCCCGATAGGCTCGCTTGGGGTTTCCTGGCCAACGCTGTGGCCTTGTCTGTATTCGAAACGCGTAAACGGCGACAGCTGTATTCTACACAAATAAGACGAGCACACTACAAACAATACCGTACACCTCTGAAAAATAGCCACATTATGGAATAATATTTATTTAGTAAAAAAAATTTGTAAACCTCCGTTCCTAACTGAGTCATTCCAGAATCTAACTCGATCTTTCATCTTCCGTGATTTCGATTTTCTAGTGGCTGAGTCACATTGCAAACCGTACCACACGGCGGTGGACGTCCATCTACTATTGACTCATAGTTTCTATAGTAAGCACTATTTTTGGGCAATAGTTCTCAAAAATAAATGTCCTAGTTGACACTATCTGTTCCAAATTTTTTGCAGGTTTCATGTATTGAGTTTCATGAGTTCCGCTCATTCCGAACCATACACAGGGCAGTCCTACAAAATTTATTCCACTATCTCTCTTCTTTAGTACACGAGCACATGCCCGACTATAATAAAAATAGAAGTCTTCACATATAATATTTCGTAAACGATATTACTTGTTTTACGCTGTGAAATTTATTTTTGTCTAGTGGCGAGATTCTGGCCATCTTCCATCTAACTACACTTTGGCTGAACTAATTGGGATGGAAAGGTGCTGGGTTGCCAGGGAAATGAAGATACCGAACAGGCATTGGCCCGGATCAGGTGAGGGAATTCCCAGCTGAAAACGTCAACAGTCCCAGCCGGACGAGGGACCGGACCCGCACTCTAGTCCGGGGATATGGTGGGAACAAAGACACTTTCACAACATGCCGCAGTCGATATATTTATCTCTTGTATTCATTTTATTATTTTACTTATCTAAAGTTTCTTTACTAAACGATGGCAAGATCGTGTCAAATCCTCAGGACATCGCAACTTTGTTTAATTCTCACTTCTCAGAAGTTGGTAAAATAACGAACTCAATATATCCAAATCAATGTCCTCCAATTATTACCACCCACATACCCAATTCTATGTTCACTTCCGAAACTAACGCCAGTGAAGTCATGGGAATCATCAGCTCCTTAAAAAACAAATTTTCACGAGGCATAGATGATATACCTGAGTTTATTGTTAAATCTTCGTCCCACGCTATATTAAATCCACTCGTAAATATTTTTAATAGTTCTTTATCGGAAGGGGTGTTTCCCAATATATTTAAGAGAGCTAAAGTGAAACCTTTACACAAGAAAGGAAACAAACTTAATATTGGAAATTACCGACCAATATCTCTACTACCCACTTTCTCAAAAATCCTAGAAAAATTGTTCTATAAGCGTCTTCTAGATTTTTTATCAAAATATAACATTCTCTCTGACGATCAACACGGTTTTAGGAAATCCTTTTCCACTACAAGCGCCATATTTTCCTTCTTAAACGATGTTACCACATCTCTAGACAGTGGAGAAAATCCTCAGGGTGTTTTTCTTGACTTATCCAAAGCATTCGATGTCATCGATCACGGAATTCTCCTTACCAAATTGCATTCTTTAGGCATTCGTGGACTTCCACATCAATGGCTAACTTCTTATTTAAAAGATAGATATCAACAAGTAGAAATATCCTATACTAAAAATAAAATACTTGAGCGTTGTCTTTCAGAAACAAAGCCACTTACTTGCGGAGTACCCCAAGGATCAATTCTCGGCCCTATACTCTTTTTATTGTATGTGAACGACATGTCATCATCCACATCAGATTGCAAAATGGTTCTTTTTGCTGATGACACTAATTTACTATGTAAACACGCCAATGCTCAAAAAGTTTTGTCTAACCTTTCGACTTGGTTCCATGCAAATCGTCTCATTGTAAACACTGACAAAACAGTGTCTATGTCATTTCACAATAGTATCACAAAATCTTTACCCCAGGTTTCTCTTTCTTTAAACGGAACACAATTAAAAACTGTTACAAATACAAAATTCTTAGGTCTCCATATTCAAGACAACCTCAAATGGAATTGTCACATTGACAATCTTAATTCCCAATTAAGCAAATTGTGTTACGCATTCCGAATCTTAGTTAACGCAGTTAGTCCACGTATTTCCCGTTGCGTATATTTTGCAAACGTTTACTCCCATTTACGTTACGGCATTACCTTCTGGGGTAATTCCGGTCAGAGTATTCAAACTTTCAGAATTCAGAAGAGGATAGTTCGGATAATTTGTAAATCTCACCCCCGAAACTCTTGTAAACCTTTATTCAAGGAATTAAATATATTAACACTTCCCTGCATTTATATTTATGAAACAGTCGTGTTTGTTAAGTCCGAATTACTGAAGTGCCACCCTTGCTTTATACGAAACAGTCTCGTTCACGAACACTATACACGCAATAGTAGTAATATTCATCGCCCTAGAGTGTCAACCACTCTTTGCCAAAAGGGACCATACCATTCGGGAATCGTTCTATATAATTCCCTGCCCAAGAATATAAAAGATATTATGAAATTGAATATCTTCAAATCCGCGGTTAAAAACTACCTCCTGCACCAGTGCTTCTACACTGTAAAAGAATTTATTGATTTTAACAAAAGTTAAATTCGTCTTGTGCTTTATCACGCCATTGCTGTAGTACTTTTTAAACAACTTATAACAATTTCAAAAACTATTTTCTTGCATGATTGTGTTGTCTTATGGCTCATATTAATTTAGTTTTATGTGTACTCAACATTGGCACGTTTGTGTACATAAATTCTGTAGCCCCATCCTGGCCCGGGTTTTTCTCCGGTTTTCCTTCGGGTAGAGGCGGATTTATCATACAGGTTCTCTAGGCTTTGTCTAGGGGCGGGTCTATTGTAACAATAAATCGTGAATTTAGTGTTATTTCAATTTTTAAGCACTATACTCAGAATAATCTATAGTTCGATAATAACTTACATGTAATTTTTTGCTTAAAATTACAAACATATTGACATTCTATTAGTATTATAACTCGCAGCTAACTTTTTATCTTATCTAGGAATTTTTGCTGAATTTTTTGAATCCGCCTCTGCCTTAGGGCCCTTGATCGGAATTGATGGGATGGTCCCTTGCTTGCTTCCGGAGAGTAAATTAGTTTTTTTTTCCTCCACGTGGTCATACGCAGTTTGTACTGTTTTTTGACAATAAATTTATTTATTTATTAATTTGATTCCTAATTCCATCAATTAGCCTATACATACAAATAAAACTTACGTAGGAAGGTTCATCGTTATCGAAGTATGCTGTACAAAGACTTCATTAAGCACATTCACGTGACCAAACAAAACCAAATGTACTCTGAACTCCCGTGTCTTGAAAACCCTTACACTAGCTCTTCAAAGCGAAACCTTTTGTGTTGAAAATTAATAGTCGCGATGTTTCAAGAAAGAAGTCGACTCTGCCCCTTTCGTGACCGAAGCGGCGCGGCGCTTGCGCTTCCCTCTCACTTCGCCGCCCGCGTCCTTCGCTCAGTGTCTCCGCTGTCACGGGTAACCTTTGAAAGAAACTTAACTGTGACCTCCCGCCGCGGTTCCCAAAAGTTCAACGACGTCCGCGGGTATTACCTTGTGCCTCGCGTCAAATCTCTGACTCGTACACATTTACACTATTTAATTTCGCTCTTTTATATTTATTTTTTTCGTTTCTGAATAAACGTTACATCAATAATAATTCTTTACATTTCTAATACTCATAATACAGCTCTTTATTTTCTTTAAATTTATAATATTCTTAACAAATCATTTGAAAATCAAAAATACATATACAGGAAAACTAGGCTCTGATAACCTATCTAAAGAAATAATTAGCATTGGCGACTATGAATAACTAACGGAGACAGCTAAATTAGCCAAGGACACCCCGTAAAAAAAGGATTTTTACTCTCAACCAGTCTAGTTGTTTCTCAATTGTATTGGCTCCGGTGGTAGCGTTCTTGCTCTTCACCAAGTCATCCCGGGTTCAAATGTGCCAGAAACATTTGTAACTTTTCACATGAATGTCCCATTTCATATAGCTGTGACTATTGAAAAACGAACCCTCCTTCCTCGATCCACCTCCTGCTAGTATCAATAACTCTAACTAACATCTTCTACTTACCCCTCCCCGTGGGTCAAGTTGTTGATAAACCCAGCTAAGCGGCCCATCTACTAACAAGAGCCTTCAACCCAACTCCTACCTCCTATCGCTCCATGTAGATAAGCTTCAATAGCACGCTATATTTCGCATTTACAAATACTACAATAATAAATTGTACTGTACAAAATTCTGTAATTTATCCCATTTCCGAAATTATGAAAACTGTATTAATTTACGTTTTTGCACCCTGCAGCAAAACATCGAAATAAGGAGGTTCACAGGATTTACATCCGCTTTCATTTTAAACAGACAAATTTTCATCCTACAGCTTGTTGTTGCTCTCAGAATTCACACTGGGATAAAGTTTTTCTCTCTCTTTTCTTACGTTTGCGTCAAATATAAATGAAAATCAATTTTTACAAGGGAAGTGTACATTTAAAGTAGAAATTTATTAGTACTATTGTACTTATAGTGTAACGTATATAGGAGTTTTAAACTCGACACTTTCTGATGGTCATCAAGTCGGGCAAGGGATTCAAATTTTTGAGTACCATTAAACGACACTTTCCTAATGGCTTGTCGCCCCTCTGCCCACCCTCACGCCAACCGACCGACCTACCACCAATGGATTTCATGAGTCACTTACTGGAGAGTTATTTAAAGTGCTATTAATTGAACATTTTTCTTTTTATTCCCATTACCTTATAATTTTTTTAATTTTACACATAATTCCAATAAAAATGAACCTAAAACGACGTATTTATGACATAACTGTTTTAAGCTTCTATTTTTACATATTTACGTAGAAACGTTTGTAATCGTGAAAACATTCAGTCGCGAAATTTTGAAGGAAATATTATTTTTGGGTGTCCCTGGTTCCGGGAAGAAGGTGCATAATTTTCCTAATTCATAAAACAGATATGATTGAAAGAAAAATAATGTATTTTGTTTTCGTACTACAGTAAAAACATCAGTTCTTAATAGTGCACCAGTGCTCGGTACATCGGGGTTTAAAACCAAATAATTAGCTTTGGAATAATTTTTGGCTCCGGTTTTAATTTTAACACAATATTTATTTCCTTCTTAATCATGGAAAGTGATTTTTTTGCAGTTTCTTACTGGAATGGAGCAATAAGACAAATCTTTGAATCAGCAGGTTTGGTCATTCGTCTAAATGTCAGAAATGAAAGGGGTAGCCGGCAAGAAAGCTTAGATTTAACTTCGATATTTCGTCAAAATATTTCTATGATGAAAGTTATTCTTTTATCTTCATAACTAGGGTGTTTTCTTATGAATTGCAGCTTTTTTTTTTTGTTGAATTTCTGTTATTAGTAATGTATGAGAGTGAGTTGACTACAAGAGCATAATGCTCTTTTTCACATGTCTTCTGAGGTTTACATTAATAAAATTAAGAAATATAAGAACAAAAGAAACTGTATAATATTTATGCCACTGATGTTTGGAAGCCTTGAAGTCTAGAATTCTTAATCAATTCTCTGAATATTATATATTTAAGTTTCCAAACTCAGTCACTGTAGGTTTTTAAAAGAGAATCTATCGTAGTTGTTTCATATTTTATTTTTGACAAATATTCTGTGTAAAATATTTAAGAGGTTTCTCTATTATTATGAAAAACTCATTCACAATGAAATAAACAGAATTGTTACGAGTAAATGACTGTCTCTATTTTGAGGTCAAACGTCATGACTACTGGCTCTTTCATTTTCGACGCTGTCTACTACTGATAAAAAAAATTAGTTTTACTAAATTAATACTATTTATCAGAAGCTCGATAATTTTTCATTAAAAAAATTATCAGGGAAACAAGAAGGGCGAGGAAAAACGAAACTGCAGACTCAAATTTAAAAACAGAAATGATGCATAGTTTCTGTGGTACGAGATTCCGGTCTTCAACTCTTGCAAATTTACATAATTAAAAAAAATAACAGCTTATTATTTTGAAAACCCATTTCTTCAAGGTTAAAATCCATAAAAACCTAAAAATGTTGAAAACTTTCTTTTTTGTCTTTTCAGAAGTCGGCCAAGTCGAAAAAATTAGATCAGGACTAGAACATATACAACGCATCAAAAAATCATAACTACCCTATTTGATGCTAGAAAGAATATTGATGTGCACTAAACTTCCACGTACATGAGAGGATAAATAGATTGTCAGGCCAAAAGTATCGTGGAAAACATATTTTGTAGGACGTTTAACGTATTTCACTTTCGTTTAAGGACATTTTCTCTCAAAATTATAAGCAAAAAACGGGGAAAATAATTCTTTTTCTAGAATTTTTGTCAATTTTATCGCGCTCTTGAGCCTTTTTGTTCGTCTGGCGACAAAACGAAAGAACAAAATTTGTTGGAAATTTAATGTACATTATTCCGGAACAGGAAATTCATCGTTTTCATGTTATAGGCGAAAAAAGAAAAATATATTGTTAGAGAAAAAAATGATGGATTAGTTTCGTTTCTACACCTAATTACAGATCTAGTAGTAAAAGTATGTGTATTTGATGCAGTAAGGTAGTGTTTGGTATCATTTTTTATAATTTTTAGCGTAGATTTCAATTCTAAAACAACACAATTTTTATAAATAAAAAGAATTATCGGCAAATCCTACTCGATGACTCATTACTGAAACAGCTGTCCACCGGTCCTGGTGATTGAGGAATCACGCGACGGGCATAGGTAGACCCGGATAGTCCTAATCCTTAAGAAAGTGTAGAGTTTAATGGTGAAATTATCCTTTTTACCTGAAGATATGTCGAGTTTAAGTACGCCCACGTATATGTTTGTTGTAGAGGCGTACTGTAGGCATATAATGTATTTTTTTAAATCCATTTGTTTACAAACATAGCCCTTATACAATATGTTGGCTGTAAAAATTCTGTGCGCAAAAAAAAAATCCCAAAAAGAATTTTTTTTCTAACACAATAAATCAAAATTAAAAATTTCAACGACTGTTCAAAAAAATTCTTAATTCGCTGATGCTACGCGTCGATGTAAACATTTCTTGGCAGGTGAAAACATATGTTGTATTCAATTATGTTCTACGGGTAAGGATTCTGAATTCAAATATCTCATTTGCGATATGCTCTCCATCAAATTTACAGAAACACATTTAAAATTGGTCCGGTAATTCTGTCTACTTAACCAAGTCTTCTAAGTACTTGTACACTCACACTTATCAATTCAAAATAATTTTACCGATAACTGAATTAATCAACCATTTACACTTGATCTACTTTAAATTTGTGTTTCTGAGGAAAGTAATACAAACCATTTCTATTACTTACAGTACTATTTTTACTTACAGTACTATTACATCTGAGTATTAAATATTGCTTTTTAGATGCAAACTCTATCCTGTTAACGTACGCGTGCGTAGATTTGATTGATTGACTTAATCGTCACCTTCAACTTATTAAGCAAAACACTCGACTCGCTTCGTGTTTCGTCGCGTATCTGGTAAATCAAGTAAACATTAGCAATCAGAAAGATGGGGCTTAAATAAGATATAATTTCCGTCAAAATTATTATTAATATTCAAACAACAATAAAATATAACTGAAATGTGTTTATTTATATAATAATTTGACAAAAGACCTGCATTTTCTTTAATTCACAATAAAAGAAGTTAATTGCTCGAATATGTAGTTTTATGGCTTCTAATATCTAAATGCATGATATTTTTTCCGAACAGCTCTTCTTTCTAGTTCCTCGTGTAATTCATGTTCGCCGTCTTATGGCGGAACCACTACGATTTGATACAGTTTTACACTTGGCGTTGAGAACGTAGTCTGTGTGCTACACTGAGAATACTCTATGGATGTGAGTTCCCTAGGCTTGGAAGCAAGATCCAAATCTAGAAAGAGCAAAGGATTTTTCCAAACCTTCGGATATGACATCCCAACCTAACATTTCTGATAATACTTGGTATTGATGTCGCATCCACAGATTAGATGTCAAATCCAAAGATAGGGTTGGCACACCCAAAGCTTAGGGGGAATCCCTTCCTCCCTCTGAATTTGGACTGCACATCCAATCCTTTTCCCCCATTGTACCACTTTGACACGACCCAAGCCCGTAGCCAGAAATTTATTTGAGTGAGGTGGTTATTCTCGCCAACTTTAAAGTTGTTTGCTTTTCATAATTATTCAAGTTGCTTATTTCACGTTGATCGATTACTATACACAAAGTCA
Source organism: Laupala kohalensis (assembly GCA_002313205.1). NCBI lineage: Eukaryota > Metazoa > Arthropoda > Insecta > Orthoptera > Trigonidiidae > Laupala > Laupala kohalensis. Next base: position 585,888 of record NNCF01126904.1, read on the forward strand.
AAAACATTTTCAAAAATACAGGGGAAGTTTTATTCAAATACATTTCTTTATTTCTGAGTTTCTACAACAATTTCAGCATTTTTTTAAAATCGAAGATTAAAAGCAATTTTACAGATCGAGAGGGAAAAATATTTGCGTTAATGACTGACTGATATAAGACTCATGAACAAAAGTGAGCGAACTTTTTTAACAAAAGCAGGTTGTTTCTTTCCAAAAAATATTAACAAAACAAATTGTTTCATTAAGGATCTGCTCACCCTAATTAGTGTAACAATTATAATCTTCACCCAACGCCATGTTCTTCAAAATTCTACAAATTATATTGCATCAAAATGTTTTGGTTGACCACATTTTACTCAAAATAACTTACTATCTTCCATTGCGCCCACGGAGATGTTTCGAAGCGATTGTAATCCCACACCTCCACCGATGTACGAGCGAAATGGACGCACACGGCGCGGCGCAGTCCGTCGCTGCCGCTGCCTCCGAGCCGTCGCGTCGCGCGGCTCATGTCGACGGCGGAGCGGCGCGAACCAAACAAAAACAGTGCAGTGCGCGCGAAGCACACACAAAACATCTCCGGCAACCCTGGAGCTGTGTGTCGCATCTCGTTGCCCCGGATATATCTACCGCTCTCCTCGCTCTTCAACACCCCTCAAACGCAGACACGCACAATGAGAGGGCGCTAAAATTCAACACGCCGTCCCACGACTTTACGAGCTCCTCCGAGGACTTATAAAGAAATGTCTACGAACGATGGAGGCAGCGCGTTATGGGATTCAGAGAAAGGTCCACGAGGAGAGGAGACAGACTCACAATATGTGACAAAGGGGGATTGTGAAAATTACAACAAAACCAAATCAAAATGATTCGGAACCCATTTGTTGTCGAACCGGAAACTGGACTGAAATCGTCATTTCAAAACACCATAGAACTTTAACAAAAAGAGTAAGAGATTCTATCAAATCTGATGATTCAGAACTTCACGTACTCAACTAATATGGGTAATTCCACATCAATATGCTCGTGAAATAGTGTAAATACAGATTCATTATATCTCAGAATCAACCGGAAAAAAGAACCGGAAAAAAGAAATATGAGAGGCTGGATTTTATTTTTTATCTTCTTTTTTCAGACTAGTCCATAAAACTATGACGTAGAATTTCCCACACAAAAATTTGAATAAAATAGTACTACTTACTTTTTATTGAAATCGCAATGAATTTGTATGCTCTGATCATAAAATTCCTCAATCGCACAGAACATTAAGACAAAATTAAGTGAAATTATAAGGTTTGAGGTCACTACAAAGAAATCTTTTCATAACTCCAACAAAGGATTTTCGGACCCATATTTTTATGAACTAATGTAGTGCTTTGGTGGCAGGAGTAAATCGATAAAATCATGAGAAACCAATATATGCAAATAATTGTTTGAGTACTTATTCAAAATGGCCCGAGCACGAATATCTATGAATATACATGTATACAAAAGTACATTTATACAGTGTATATACTTTATGTATTTTATTTTATTCAGAAAATTACACGGGCAACAGTCCATTTCGAACAAAATACATTAGAATTACAATTATATATTTACATGAGCATATACAAAATAGTGTAATTCAAGTTTTATAGAAAGACACGCTACTGGGTTGATAAAGGTGAAAGTCGAAACGTCACGTCACATCTGTTGCTCTAATTATATTGATTCGTTTTCAAGATTTTCCTTAACAATACATTTTTTTTCTCTTTTATATAATTAAGTTATAATAATTGTAAGAAATATCCTTTAAAATTGTATTAAAATTATAACATATTTTAAGTTGTGAATTTGCTTAATTAAGTGCTTCCCAATACAGATTGTATATCGTCAGAATAACAATGCGAGTGCGGATTAGGCTAGAACGCGAATACACGCGTGTATGATATCGGGAGACACACTTCACTGAGACAGAGAATTCTGCCGTGGAGGCAGAAGAGGGAACGGAGAGTGCGTAGAAGCGAGCGAATAACGACGCTCAGCCGTGAATAATGATCGAAGCGATGAACAAGACTTAATATTGCGCGCGTCTCATCGCCGCCGACGCAATGTCGAGGAAGATACCGAGCATTCTAAATCCAGACACGGTCGCCCGAAAACGAAGCGATGCGCTCGTCATATTGTATTAAAGAAGTTACTCCCACACTCGCGAAATAACGGAACATGTTAGTGTAGAAGCAATAAAAAAACTAGAGGTAAAGCGATTTAAATAGTGGTCATACATTAATATTCATACAATTTGGAAATCACGGTCCACGGCAAAATGATTAATAATAATAATAATAAATAAAAATATTGTCAAAAAAGCAATGACGTATTGCGTATGACCACGTGGACGATAAAATATTTATATTTCCTTGTGGTTTGAGCCACAAATGCTATTTTTGTTACGAACGCAACTTCTATTTCCACTTGCGCTGATGTTGCCTACTGGGAGGAATAGAAAATAAGGCCGCCAATAGATCCTATACAAATACTCCAGCAATCACCTTAATTTTAGTGGGAAAGCACACAAACCCACAGTGAGAACAGCGTACCAGAAAACCAAATGACTGACGGCAGCGTACCATCCAGGAAACGAGATATAAATAATAAATATAATTTATTGTCAAAAAAGCAGTAAAAACCACGTGGAGGACAATAAACTAATTTACTCTCCGGAAGCAAGCAAGGGCCCATCCCATCGATTCCGATCAAGGGCCCTAAGGCAGAGGCAGATGGAAAAATTTCAGCAAAAATTTCTAGACGAGATAAAAAGATAGCTAAGTGTTATAATACTAATATAATATCAACATTTATTTAACACAAAAAATTTATTTTACATGAACAAATTATTAACCTCAATCGCTTAAGGTTCAATACCGGGATGATCCTTAGCTTGTTTTCCCAGTAGTAGATATAGTAAATACTCTCCCATTCAAACTAATTTTGTAATGATATTGTAAATATTTTTAAAGTGGTTAGGCGGAAGAGCAGACCTCGGTCTGAGTCTCGCCACTAATAAAGTCATTTATTTATTCTATGGATGGCAATAGCGTATTTAGATAACTAGCCTACGCACGGGATATGTTGTTGGGAAACAGTTTACTTCATTATTATTCAATGTCGACAAAAATCTCAAAATTATGCAAATATTATGCAAAACGAAAAAATATTCTTTACTGTTCAAAAGAACTACCCTTTAAATTGAAGTGAAAAGAATCTAGAGTATCGATAAGAAGAAGATACTGCGCTAAATACCGTTTAGTCAGAATACGTGCCACGGACTTCAAAAACAACTTTCCCGGAATCAGAAAACTCCTTAACTGATATTTCCTTCAAAATCTTGCGATCCAAAATTAACACGATTGCTATACAGTATGTAAAAACTATTAGACATAAAAATCTCCCAACTGAATAATTAACGCCGTACATAAGTAAATTGAATGGTTGGATTCACTTTGTGTACATTGATAATCACAAGCGTTCTCACCAAGCGACAAAACAGAGAGAACTCTTGACAAACTCATCATCAAAGAAACAGACATTACTCGTAACCCCACAACACGCAACCCTTCTCATTTTACAGAACCCTGAGGTTTCTTCTCTCTTAACTCAACCAAAAGTGAAAGGGGGAAGAATTCAGAGTAGAACTAATATTTCGTTGCAACCCTCCCTTCATCATCCCTTTGCCACACCTGAACATCAACACGAACCCTTTCACCCCTATCATAGTCACATTATCGAGCAGTTCAAAAACAGAAGAGCTTGCCTCTCCCCGTTTTAACCTCCTCCTACCCGTTCCGCGTGGAAGAGGATGACACCCACTCACGTGCTGTTTCCTCAGGATTATCCGGCCAAATATATTTCAATATAAGCACAGTAGCCAGAGGGTGACGAGGGTGAGAGGTAGGAGGAGAGAGAAGATTAAAATACGCGACGAGACATGAGAAAGGATGCCGGTTGAACTGAAATTGCCATCCGCGCCGCCGCCGCCGCCGCCGCCGCATCCTCACTCGCTGCGTCTGCCGGGGCGCAATAATGAATGCAGAACTAGAGAAATCAGCGAGAGCCGTCAGGCGCAATGCTGAGGGATATAAAGGAAGTGGGAAGTGGCGGAAGCGCGGGGAAAAAATACAATCGTAACAAAATTGCACGTTGCGAAATTTCAAACTTCCTAAATTATTTCAAAGAGGAAGAAGGAAGATAATACAAAAAAGGACTGCCGACCCGACCGCATATATCTTGGAAACTTGTCTCAGTTGTTGCAGTGGATCTGAGCGAATAATCGCTTTTCCGAATTATTTATAGCACGAAGGATCTGCATCCCTATTTATGAGTCCGTAACGGATATGAGGCACAAAAATATAGAACTCGCGTTCAACTGCTCCGAGGTGCGATGTCACCTCAACACCAATAAAACACAGCACATGTGAGAACCCTAGAATTGGATGATAGATCCAAATTCAGAGGAAGGAAAGGATTTCTCCAAATCTTTGAATATAATATCTCAACCTTATAATTCGTAGACTACTAAGTTCGGATTCACGTCTCAAAGTTTGGAGAACTCCTTTCATTCTTCTTGATTTTGGATCTCACATCCACACCTATTCGCTCCTGATTTCTGTAAAAAAGACAAAACTTGACATTAAAAAATATAGCATAGAATCCCGATGTGTGAACAGGGTTCGTTACGGAGCGGAAGAGCGATCTAGAAGCAGCGACGGCACGCCGTCCTCAAGGCGAAGGAAGAGTAAGGGCGGGAGGTAAACGGCTGTGTAGTGAAGGGGTTAGTTCACCTTCCCTCTTCAGCTCCGCCCCCTCCCACCCACCACTTACTCGGTTCCACCCACTCGCGAGTGCCGTCTTCGCAGGAAATGTAATTACATGAGATCCCTTCCGTCAATGTTTAGGAAGTATCCAGAGAGATCCTTTCGCTTCAGGAGCTAGCGATGAAAAGCTACCAAACTGTGACGAAAGCATAAGAGGGTTGCGAACCATTACACTTACAGAAAGAAAATGAAGAAATTCTGCATCGTTGCTACATTTGAAGTCATTACGATCTCATTCCATACGTATCTTTCGTAAAGTTCGAATTTTATATTTCCCAACTACACAAAAATCTATACTTCACGAAAATTAACACTGGAACAAGGATCACTACATCCTATTTCTAAAAGGTAACATTTCAAAAATATCCTATTCTCTCTAGTCATACTTACCGAATTGCCAAAAATTAGATATCATTATAAAGATTATTTTGAGAACTTTAAAGGAATCGTTATTTTATATCTCAACAATATATTATAGTTTTAAAATTCAAAATTAAATTAGAATAGTCGTGAATTCATAAACGCCTCCCAGATGTTGCTACTCGTGTCTCTATCTTGCCACTTCAGAACACTGAAAGAGCACATGCAATCTATTTTCCCCTGATTTTTTAATATTCAATGTCGTTATGGCCGTTGTGTAAATACTACAATTTTCAAGGGAAATTAAGCTCGATCGTCTCAGTCGATACGAAGCTGTAGTTTCTCAAATACAGGACGTGTTTTCCAAGACAAAAAGATCGCTCAGGAATTAGTCGTTCAGTTTCAGCTTAACTTGACATATATTTAAAAAGCAACACCTACTTTTTAGAATTTGTTTCTTACTCCTACCTTGAATATCGTATTTAAATTAAAATCCTATTCATAACAATAAAGAATACGACTAGAAGTTCCAATCCATTCAGAGTAGTACATAAAGTTGTTTTTGTAACAGTGTTAATACCAAGTGAATACGTTCCATACAGCGTAATGCAAGATGTAATGACTCCGAAAACCAAAAATGGAGAATTATTATAAATAACCCATGGATGTTTGTAAACAAATACAAATAGATAAGGAAAAGTAACACTCCAAACCCAGATACCGTAGCAGCTAGGTAGTCAAGGAAGGAACTAAAGTCTTATGTCAATCTTTTATCTATATACAAAATGTCTTATGAATTCAGTGTTACACTTCAGGATACTGAAGTCTTCAGTTTTCAGTATATGTCCTGTAAATACTGATACGTTTATAATGAGATTTGAGTAACCAAATGACCCTGTACACCATCTATTTGTCGCAGCGTATTTACAACTTAAAATAGGATAGTGCATTCAGTTAAACAGTTATTTCTTCTTTAGAAATAGGCAACCATCAATTGTTGTACTTCATTACAATAGATCCAAACAATTATGTATTACAAATTCAATTCTTTAATACGACGGAAGACAGTATCTCGAGCATTCCCTGTATTCAGCGGTATTCCACAAAGTTCAATTTTAGGTCCAATATTTGGATGTCCAGATGTTTCTGCGCGAAAATTAAGAACACTTCTAAAAAATATCCCCAGAGAAGACAGTTACTAAGGTTTGTGTAAGTCTCTGTGCGCGAGGTGGGTAGTGGAAGTGGAATAGCAGGCGAAGTAACAACATCTCGGCTCCAAAGCACCGTGAACTGGCGGAACTGCGGAGACGGGCGCGAAGTGCGTCTCCAAAGGGAGGCCCGACGTAAACGTCGCGATCTGGGTCACGTGTCAACTCCGGAACACACGCTTAGGGCTCGATTTACTGCCCGGATGTTGTTGCAGCAGCCAGCGAAGCAGTCGACGACGTTTTATAGCCCTTCCGCGAAAAGCTTTTCTTTTCAAAGAGTTCATGGGGAAACAAAAGCTAAGGGTGACGATGTTCCCGCATTACTATTGTACAACAAATTAAACTCAGGAATAACAGTACCAAGTACGTGACCATCCATCGAAGTTGATGTCCCATGTTGTCCACGTCGTAAAATGTTTTTTTTTCTTTTGCAAATCAACAAGAAACTATCCCATCATCGATCAAATAATTCCAAGATGTAAGAAATAATAATCTAGTTCTAAGAATCAACTTAAATTCACAAATATACATAAAGAAAAAACACGGTAAGATAAAACATGAAGTTTCATTCAAAACAAGCTCCAAGACATCTGAATCATCCACTCTTATGAACTCACGCAAGACTTGCTTCCCAGTGTCGTCAATCAGTTTTGTAGTAGGGCGCGGACTTCCACCTTGAGAGGCAGCCCCGAAATAACTCCGTAGTCCGTTACATTGCACTCGCTTTCCTTCCCGGAAAGTATCCCCGTCCATGCACTCGCCTCATGAATGTCATCATATGCTGCTTAACTTATCCTAGTTCCGACAAAAAGAGCAAAAAAATGTTTGCAACTATTAGTAGTCATTAATTCAAGGGATTTTAACGTATGCAATTGAATGGAATAAACAAATATATCGTTGATTCCGTTTATCGAAGTATGTATAGCTTAATAAATCAAAAACTCCAAAACCTGTAATCAAACATACGTCATGATTTAACATATACTTCAGTGACACGATAATTTACAGCATTTATAACTACAATGCCATATCTGAATGAATGTCAAGATAAATCAAATTTAGGAAAAATCTTTCATAGGTTTAGTTACATTTAATAGAAAATGAAATTTTAATTTTTCTCCAATTTTACCGTATTGACTAACAATTTTCTTCAGCGAGTCTACGAAAAGCAGGTAAAATAGATCCTACAACTCGTGCAAATCGCGCAATGCATTTACGAAGTATTAACACGTGAAGGGAAAGATGGTTTGTGAGCGGGGTGATTTACTGCAACCGAACGAACAAGCCGAGGAGCACTTGCCGGGACAGTGGCCACCAAGGAGGCACGGCCGACTGAAACGCGGCGTCTTATTGATTTTCCCCTCCCTCGCCTCCCCCTCCTTCAGACGGTCACCCGCGTCCACCTCAGAGCCGCCACCGTCGCTTCGCCGCTAGCATCCCACTTGAGCTGTGACAGACCCGCGAAGTTGAGAGTACGCTCGTGTTCTACATCGGCCAGAAAAAAACGACGTAATAGAAAATACAACACTCACAATAATTTGAACGTAACAAATTTTATCCAATTCTTATAATCCTTTTTCTTTACAATGAAGCTCCTAGTACACTTCCATGTATTTATACATATACTAGCCGAGTTCCTGCGGCTTTGTTCACGTATATTTGGAATCTGCAACTTTATTCTTTTTCACATTTCCATTGATATCCAGTGAGAATGGTATCCATTGTGTTGGTGGATTGATAGCATCGACTTGTTTCCCTAATCCCTTACTTTCACTGACGCAATTAAAAAAGAGCTTTTAGAAAAAACAAATTTCCCATTTTACCCTCTTAGGCATGAATTTTCGTAAAATACTTTCTTAGTGGACGTTTTCGATCATTTTTCGTGTCACGCCAACCCTCACCTCCGGGGTGTCGTACACCTCATTGGTCTAAAGGGTGCATAATGTCATTGGAAATACGATTATCCATCTCAGAATACACAAAAAAATTGAGTCTATCATTATATCGGTCTTTTGACGTTCTTTTTACGTCTCACCCTTCCCACCACTAGCTCTTAGGACAACGTGCCCCAATGTGATCTCAACTTGAACTTCACGGCATTGGTAGTTTAAACATCTCATCAACCCTAAAACTATTGATCCAATTCAATTTTTATTTTTTTATGTTTCAAAAATAGTTTTCAATTATTTTTATCCATAACCCAATTACCCCCCCCCCCCCCCCAAAAGGGGTCTGACAGCGATGGTCTGCTGAAAGTGTCTTCACTTCCACGATTCTGCTGAGCACTAGTGCGTGGGTTCAAACCCTAATCGGCCTTTACTACGTGAGGTTCTCAATTGGGGTTTTCCCCACCAAGACAAATGTCGGTTCGGTACTATAAGTTCCCCGGCAACCCAACTTCTCTCCTTTCCAATTCCCTTACCCAAGTTCAACGGTTAGGTGGAAGAGCAAGCATCATGGCCTAAACCTCGCCAAAAGGTATAAAATAAATAAATAAAACGTGTGCTAGTGACGTCTTTCTTCCATGAGGACAGGAATTTAGACTTACAAGATATTAGGGTTTCACTATCAACTCAGCGACGCCGAAAATTATGGTCTCGTCACTGGTATCTGTCATGTTCGATTATTTTATTCATAGCATACCCTACCCAACGGGTGCTGTGGTTTATACAGAATGATCCTGGAGTTTGGCGTCTCCGAGAGTGACTACTAATTTCAGCGGTCCCGAAAACTACGTGTGATATCAACACTAATATAAGAAATTTTCGTTTATTTTCTTGCACTTACAAAGCATTGGGGACGCCCTTATCCATCTCAACGGTAACAAAAAGTATGGTTTCCAATCTAATATGGGAATACTTTCATTATTTTTACAATTCATTCCATTCCCACCCCCTCGCTAGGAGCGCCAGTGATGTCGTACCCCCACAGCGCTTGTTGTTAGATAGTCATCTATGTATCAAGTTGCTCCAGGCATTCCAGTTATGGTGAGATACATAGTACGTTCCAACCTCCATCTCATCCACTCTTAGGGGTGGATTTTCCCAAAATGTTTTCTTAACGGATGTCTACACCCTATAAGGAGCATACCTGCCAAATTTCAAGTTTGTAGGAGAAACTTACTGGTGTCAATGTGAGTTTGCCCCTAACCTAACTATTTTATGGAATCCAGACTGATCACGTAAGTACCAATCCTCGTTCTTTTTAATTCACAGTTTTCTTTATTGCGGCGGATCCACGATCTCTCTAAGGGAGGAAGTAAATATCTTCCCATGAATGGGTAAATGTGCGAAAAGAATCGCTGCTGTAACCCATGTCTCGCGCGCTGTTAAACGGAAACTTGCTCTTTTAAACGGAAACATGTCATTTTGAAGTAATTCAAGTCTATTTAATGTGAAAATTTTCCAAATGCACGTTTCACATTTTCAGACTGAGAAGCAATCGCCTCGTACAATCTTTAGGAGGGTCTGCCATTAAAGACCAATTTCAGTAACAAAAAAGTGACCAACCGTTCACATGAACTTTATTCATTTGTATACCATTTTAAAATATTCACAAGAATTTTAAAAAATAACGAAATCGTTCGAAATATAAATTGTTGTACCTATTATCGTGTTCTACGAACTTTACCAACATTATAGAATATCATAAAAAGTATCAATAAAGAATTATACAAAATAATAATAGTTATTCAGAATTTTGTCACATTACCTTCATAATGTGAAAATGGAAATGAATGCATTTCTTCGACACATCTAACAATAACAAAACAAATGTTTAAAAATTTTATACTAGCCAGAACTTATATTTGCAACGTTAAGAGCTCAAGATAAGCGGCAAACAGCCCTATGGAGAATTTATGAGTAACACGGGTCATACAGGTTAGGGTACGCCTGATGGGTTCAGCTGTAGTCGAACAGTACACATCCAGGGCAAGATTGGGGATTACACATGGGGAACCCCTCAGTATTTGACCAGGTTCACGTGAAATTTGAATTCGAACATTTGGTAAATAGAATATAAGCTCATATAAGGTATGCCATGAGTGAGAGAGTGACTGACTCATTCATCAACACAGAAAACTTGAAATTTTGACAAAATAAAGCTTTTGTATCGCAGAGACTCGAGGGCGAAATGTGATTTTTTGAACTTTTGCTTCGAACACATTATCTTGCAAACATTCATCATCTAATTTGCAACCCCAAGCTATAACCTAACGACTATAACCTGCTGAAGCTACAGTCTAGAGGCCGGTATTTTCCGAGAACCCAAAACTCGAACTGAGAGGGAAAATCATTTCGTGAATTGACACTTTTAAGTCATGAATTTTAAATCCTTCATCTCTTCCGTGGCGGATTCAGGATTCTTCTCAGCAGGGCTGGAGCGAATGTTCTCCGTGAAAGGGTGATCCGCGCCGTAAAAATTAATTTCTCGCGCTCTGTTATACTACTATTTCAATATACACTTGAATGTTCGAGACAAATAGCGTTTCATTAGAATACCAACAATTCGGCTATCCTGTCGTTGCCTTCTTCAGGACTATGTCAGAGTCGAACAGAATGAAGTTGCTGTCGTACTCAAGAGGATAATCAAGGTCTATTCTGACATAAAAGCCTTGAAGAAGGCAACAAAAAGACCCACAGATACGACAAATATTATTTTATTATCAGGAATCCATTTTTTGTTATGACTTTCCAAGAAAATTGCGTAATAGAACAGTATACATCACTCAGTACATCTCTGACTGTCTTTTTGAGATGTGTTTTAAAATTACTAGTGAATATCCGTGAGTGCAAACAGTAAATCACTATGATATATGATGATATGTAAATATCAGTGTATTCCAAGGTTACATTTTAAAAATTCTTTTTAAAAATTCGTTCGACTTACCATAAAATTTCATATAATTTATCGGTGGGTACGGTAATCACGGAACGTGTCTCGACAAAATTGAAAAAATGGAGATGTGTTTACGGAAATGGAATTGATGAACCGAATTTGCTTAATTTTGGAAATGAAGTGAAACATTAAGTAAATGATATCAAGTATAAAATGACTATGAATTTTTAATGCCTAAAATAGCTTATAGTGAAAGAAAGGTTCAGTTGAAAATAAATACACGTAGTCAAAAATTGTTTTTTATTCACGTCCTACCATTTCAAATATCCTGTAACTTAATTTCAAATTCATACTTCGTCATTTTTCAATAAGTTATCTTGAAATTTGAACTGTGAATTTGGAAATTTAAAACATTTTAAATTGGCAATATCAATTTGTATCATCACAAAGAAGACTTCTGTTCTAGATTCTGTAGAAGGCATGTATTGACATTATTGGATATAAATTATTACAATAAAAGAATTTCAAGAATCATATTTCTAAACATATTTGTCAACCTATAATATTTTGAGTACACCAATAAAAAGTTTTAAAAAATGGCTGATTAACGTGTCTCTAAGATAACTCACTAAGTCCCACTTCATATTACATTCCCTTATATGTGCAGTGAGTGAAGATTTTGTTCGAGGTTTTTAAAAAAAAGTTAATGCAAAATATGTGAAAAAAATTGAAAGGGTTTCATTTACTTGATGAAATTTGATGTTTTTGTTTCAGCAATTTTTGATAATTACTGTAAATTAAAACCCTTTCTTTTCGCCTCTTACTACTCCGTACATTTCATTTTATCTCACCTCCTACAATCAACGCTTTTTCAAAAATGAGTACAATATTGAAATTCAGATTCTTTTTAGGAATGAAAGAATTTTCAAAGGAAACAGAGGCAAATGAAATCGATTGAAGTAAATTAATGTGTGGAATTCCATCAGTAATTGAGAGGATCAAATGAATTTAAATAACAATGTCTTCCTTAAAACCTTCAATGTCAAGGTCACGAAGAGAAAAACCCTGCTACGCCACCTTGAGGGATGCTGCCACGATATGCTAATGTCATGAAAGAGAAATAAACCAGGAATCGCTGAGCGGTAGGAAGGGAGTGGTGAAAGACGGGAAGACGAAATCGAGAAAAAGACTCCAGAGGGACCGGTACTAAACCTCTCTCACTCACTCCCTCAGTACCCTTCTTACAGACTCCCCTCTGAATCACTATTAGCGTAAATTTCATTCACGATTTACACGCAAATTACTTGAGGGCTGCTCCTCCGCGCTCTACACTAGTCGGGGACGGAAGAAGATAGAGAGAACATTAAAAGATGGCATACACGAAGAGAAAATCGAGAATAATGGTAGGTACCGCGAAAGCCAACGTCGTTGCCACCACACCCGCCCGAGCTCACTCGCGCGCGCGCGCCCACCCGCCAACTTGTTGCGCCGGGCAAGCGCGCGCTGCTCTGCACGATGCGAGCGAGCGACGGTGGCAGCGGCGGCGTGCAGGCGGACAAGGCGGGAGCAACTGCCTTCAACCTGCCTCCAAGCTAGCAACCTCCAATCCTCTCCATACTCTCTCTCTTTCAACGCGTGCGACCTTGGTTTGATAAAACCCACACAAAAACTCGCCCCACCCCACCGAGTATCGTCAAATCCCGAAACGCTCAGCGTCCATCCTTTGTCTCTCGCCTTCCTCCGCCAAGCGCGCGCACACCAAATAGAGGAAGACGAAGAAGAAAAAAAGGACTATCGTACAAAAAAAGTAAAAACAAAACAGTTTCTCACCGACCCGCTCCGCGAGGCAGCGGCGGCAGAGATCCAGCTCGAACAATAACCGGCGCGTCGGGAAGAAGGACAAGTCTTGGCGTCTGCATCGTTAGCATACTTCGAACGGTCTTAGCTATTCGGGGAATGCCGGCAAACCTTTCAACTTGCTCCGAAAACAATGGTCCACCGTTCGTAGGTAACTATAAAACCCAGTGCAATCCATCGCGACATTTCCTACGTCATGGGAGGCATTTATTATGCTATGGAGGCAACGGGCGGGAACGGCGAGACTGGCCCCAGTCGACGGATGTGACTCGCAACGCGGTTCTTCTTGTTTACACAAATATACCAATGAATCAATGAACAAATAATTAGCCTCCGAAATTTCAGTGTTAACAAACTGATGAATAACAAAATAAAATTCTGTAAGAATAATAATGACATCTGAATGTTTTAGGATCAACTCTTTTACTGTCCATATGTTTAATATATTGACAGTAATGTAACAGTATTTAATTGTCTTTTCTCAGTGAATACATTCTCTCAGGAAGTTGGCACCTACAAGAACTATCCAGTGATTAAATCAAGCAATGAAACTTGCGCCACTATACTCCGAAAAACTTTCAAACTGGCGCCTTCGCTTTAGTAAAAGGATAGAACGTAAAACCTACGAATAATACTCATTTCTAATCTTGAAGAAAATTTTGCAACAGTGAAGTGAGCAAAAACTTACACACACCAAAAACACGCACAACTTTCTTAAAAACGTATACAAGAAACTCGGAGTTCGATAGCTAGTCCAAGCTGGCTCCATCCTACAGCCAAAAATAAATCTCTGGCCCTTACTTGCTTTCTGCTAAAGATAACCGTGAATGCTGCCAGGGCTACTTCAAGATACGTATGCAAAATTTTCTTAGGCCTCATGTTGTTTTCTGAATGAAAACACTTTGATAAACAACCAGATAACACCAACATTAACACCGCCGTAATATTTTAAATCACTGCATATTTTGTAGACCAAAACATATTCTAGCAGCCTCGCGAACAAAATCATAAACGTAGTAGACAAAATTTCTAAGGAAACGACGTGTCGTCTCCGTTCATTCAAACAAATTCAAAACGAATTGCACATTCACATGGTGACTACACGTGTCATCTTTGACACTTCTCAAAACTAGTGTCCTGTGATCCTTACACACAAACCAAAGAACAGATTTTTCCACACATTCTCTCACATCGTCAAAAATTATTTCAAAATCTTTTTTTCTCAATCATTATTCATTCAGAAGCTTTGTTCAAATTCATAACATTCGAATGGCTCGACGTCATCGGATCATATTTCAACCACACGACACAAAAAAATAATTAAAAACGTTATTGTGGAGAAAAATCATGGGTAAACAATATCACTAGCAAAATCCAACACCGGGCAATGTTTTTGTTTTGATACAATACCACGCTCTCCAGCACAGTGCACTAACCCTTTTATTTTGTCATTTGCCGCACACTTAAATCCTGCTCACCACACTTAACATCGCCAACGCAACGATCAATAACACTAAAACACCACTCAGAATTTCCTATAAAACAGTCTGACACACGCGATAACCACGTTTTGTCACAACTCACAAACTAGTACACTCGGTCCCTCTGTCGCCGGAAGTTCGTAGTGGCAAACATGACAAGTATGTAAAGTATTGGAGGAATCGCGATCACATTGCTTGCATTCTAGCACCTATTTCTACGAAAACACTTCAAGTAATGTATGAAAATGACATCAAAACATGAAATACTCACCAGAGGGAAAGTTGGACACCTCCTCGGCGAGTTTGGTGGAAATTAGGACGGTATTTGGTCCGTAAATATGAAGAGTAAGTCTGGTTTTGGTATGCCAAGAATGGCACAAAGAATCCAGACAACGCACTGAGCTACTGCGCAGATGTTTCGCGCATATGGTGTCACAAGCGATGGGAAGGAGAAACTGGAGTCTGATCCAACGATTGGCTATCCCCACTCTTACCTCTAGTACGTCACACACACAAAGGTCTGCTTACGTGTATTGGTGGCGTCCTCGGTAGTGTGCAGCTGGTATATGTTTCGGTGGTTATTTTGAAATACATAGCAGCACACCGACAGGGGGCGGTAATGGGCGAGACAGAGGGGAGCAAAATCGAGTGATAATTTTCGGAATTTACCATCACGAGTAACAATGGTTTCCATCTCGACATATTAGATTGTTATTTTTGTTTACCACAAAATACCAAAATAATCCCTTTAATTACCATTCAGTACAATACACAAAGAATTGTCAAGCCCAAAAGAAATTTGATAATTTTAATCAATAAATATCAATATTTGTAGACAAACTTTTTCTTTAATTCCCCTTATTGGAATCAAGAGAATAGGTTTCCTTTTAGATGGTGCATTTATTACAGGATGAAGGAATTTAATATAATTTTAAAGAATATCTAGCGTTCTCCATTATTACACTGCAGTGCATTTTATTGGTGGAAGATAAAGAATACCTTCCCTTAAATTACCACATTCCTTTTCATTCACCTCCAGAAATAAACCTACATTATTAAAAAGTAACAAAACAGCTACAATCTAACATTTCCTTCTAAATATTTACTCAGGGAAATTTTATTGGTAAGATTCCCCAGGAAGGAATCTGAGGATTCCACTAAGCAGAGGAACCAACATTCACCCTGACAGTCTGAAAGCATATCTTTTTACAAAACCATAGCTTATCAAAGGACTAAGGATTGGCAAAAAAGGCACTAAAAAAAGTAAAAAAAACATTTTAATGTAATTCCTGATATTTAATTCAAAAACTGTCATAATACTTAAATTGATTTCACATTCTCAATACGAGTTTCTTATTCAAATAAATGAACAAAACTTACACTGATTGTACAATTGTGACAAAGAGAATACTTACAATACTTTTAACACAAGGAACATACATGTAGTAACAATGAGGACAATACATTTTCAATACACCGACTAGTAAATTGAGAAACGTTTCTCAGACAATACTGAACAATTATCAAATTGACAAGTAATTGAAAATCTGTAATAATACCAGAGTATGACAAAAAATTCACAATTTTTATTAATTGATTGAAAATAATATTGTCAAAGAGAATTATAGAGCAAAAATAATACTGCAAGAGAATCTACAGAAGTATTAGAAATAGGAATATTAGGAATATATTCCTATTAGAAATAGGAATATAACAAAGTATACCCCAAAAACACTGTTTCTCAACTCTTTTGAAATTAATTATTTTTATTATAACACGTTTTACCCCTTGCTAACCAATGGCAGAGATTTAAAATTTTAAAATTTATTCCTAAAAAAATTCTCAACATAATAAAATCAAAAATAAACACTGAGAAACACAGTTGCTGTTTAGCACACACCACGAATAAAAATAATATTCCAAGCATATTATATACAGTTCAATAAAATATAATGAAACAAATAAATCCAATAAAACATAAAAGATGACAGTGTTTATAATATAAGCAGTGTTACCTTAAGAAGTGCTTAGAAAAGTTCTCCTATAACCTACTGCATGCTGAGAAAATAAATAAATTTCAATGCAGTTAAACTACTCAGAGAAAGCAACTCCGTTTAACAGATTCTTTGACATCTAAAATTGACACGTAAGATGCAGATCCATCAGAAACATGTAACCAGGAATGCTATCAGACAATAAATGCACACAAAATTTCAAGGAACATCACACAACAGGGCAGTATTTCATATAACTGTCTGTCTTTTTGTACCTGAAAGAACATACATAAAACTCTAGAATTATTCTCTTATTCTAAAAAATGTCAATCCCAATACCTTTTGACCAGCAAAAGGTATTTATAATATATTTTTTGCTCATTCAAAATAATATTTTGCAATTCTTGATGTATATAAGTAAAGCATTTAATATTCCTCAGAAAGCATAATTTGTAATTCATTAAGCATGGTAGCATAACTGAATAAACTTTAACTGCACAGGTACAACAATGTTGATATGATCATCACAAACACTGTGATGCTTCAATTACCTCAGTGACAGCATGCACCATGACTTGAAAATTAATCCTGTAAAAAGAGTATCTCTGAAATACTTGTTCACATCAAATTCACGTAATAGAGATCTTTTAAAAATTGACAAATATTCATTTTTCAAAAGCAGAGTTAAGCTTGTTAGAAAGATTTGTAAGACTGCTAAGTTACTTGTCCAAAGGTTGCCTGAATTAGGTCCAGACTATAAAACATTACATCTACATTCAAATTTCAAAAGTGTACATCTATCTTCCAAGAACAAGAACAACAATAAGTTATGGACGTAAAATGAAATAAAATTATTTTAAAAGACAAATACAAACACCCATAAAATATAGAATACATGTGCATATAGAATATGCACAGCACAGAATACTTGTTGCAAGAACAAAATGACTATAAAAAATAAACTGTTTTAACATTTGTAAATATAAAAATTACATGACAGATATTTAATGTATAGATCACTTCATGTGCAAGATTTGAATACTACAAAGTTCAAATCTCAAAATCTATTTTCACTCATTGAGCCTAATACTAAAATTTCTATTGCATTTTAACTGACTAGATTCTGTTAGTCTTAATAGTGATAGTTTTGTAAAATACTGTTATTTTAAGCTTCAATATTATTATTAATGAAACATTTTGATCACCTCTTGTGGAAAAAAAAAAGGTATTTAGGCACATAAATTTAAGCCTTGATGTCAAAATTTCCTTGCTAATTCACCAAACAATTGTTTGCAATTAGCTGTGATATCACACTAAATAGGCTCTGAAAACCTAGGGGAAATACTAAATACAAGAGAAAGACATTCATAAAGTGTCTTTAACATATTAATGGGCTACAAATCTAATAACTATGACAAGATTTCCTGTCAATATTACTTGTAACTCTATTCTGTGCTGTCATTACATCACTACTTTGGAGCCCTTTATAAAGCTTTACCATAATTTATAAAAGGCATCTTTATAAGCGGCAATAAACTAAAGAGCCACTCTGAATGTGAGAGAACATTTGTTTCCTGCATGTTCCCTATATCTCAATGAACTAATTCTCATCATTTATCTATCAAATCCTATATTTATTACCAAAAGCATATAGTACCAGAAATGAAAAATATTAACCATGTTATGAGTATGCAATAGTAAATCACATTTGAGCAGTGCATGATATGCATGGCAACTAAAGTATAGATCAATTTAACTCAAATAACAAGAAATAAAGATATTCAGCAAAATTGTTTCAATGAATACCACAACTATATCTAAGATATCAGTAAAACTTTCACAACAATCTTTGTACTAAATGCACTGAGATGCAAAAAACTAAAAAGTCTCTGCAGACTTTACAGATATCAGATTACCTACAAACCTACCAATCAAATATGAGCTCTACAATATTGTAGATTAATATACATAGAAATATGTAGAACATTAAAATGACTAGATAAATAGATACAAAAATTCAACCAATAAACAAACATCAAAACACTATAATAAGAGACACAGATAACTTCTCTGAACAAACATTAAAACAATGTCTAAAAATGATTTACCTCATACATTATCACAAAAGAAATAAAAAACCATCAAAAATAAATCTCCTTAACAGTAACATATCACTCATTCATTTTCATTTATTACTGGACTATTAAAATTACACAGACTCTTCTCAAAACTCAACAATTAAGTGATTCAAACATAATCTTCCCATGAAAAAAACTTCAATTATAGAGTGCTAATACTATCTTCAATTATTAGTAATATTTGTAAAACTTGTTACCAAAATTGAAGCAAAAATGTCACGTAAAAGTTTTTAAAGCATCTAGTGACTGATATGCCAACAAACGCAGCAGTTTATTTTAATATATACTAAAATACTTAACTAATCTCATTTGATATTGCACAAGTACTTTGAAGATTCTTTTGAAAATGCATAATCTCAAAATAAAGAATGTGCATGCCAGCTTGCTTAGGCAGGAATCTACATTCAGATTAAAACAGATAAGAATTAACATCACAGATTCCACAAGTGAAGTGAAGATATTTACACTTTTCAATAGAACTTTTGATACAAATTAATTGCTTAATACGACCATGTCAGCTGCCAATGTATCTCTTCAAAGAGAAGATAAGTGGAAAAGCTTTTGAAACAAATTCAACAAATATTTTTAAAGATCAAGAAACTCTTATTCTACACTTGTAAAACAACAATTGTATAAAAAGTGTTATTAAATAGAGAAGTACAAACTCTTATCATCAAAAGATAATTAAGTTAAAAAACAAAATACAAAAGTCTTAGATCAGTTTAGCTAACTTGCAATATTTCTGCCAAAAAACTTATAAAGGGTAAAATATTTCATTTCAAATACAATGAAAAGTTTCCATAAATATAAACCATAAAAAGAAATTACTTTTTCTGTAAGAGGCACATAGATGTACATCATAGGTAAATGTATGTACATTTTCACGTCACATCATTAAAGCAGCTACCTACAGATTACAACATTGAATTATTTCCATGTCTGGGATAAATTGCAATATTAAGTTAAACATCCTCAACACACATAAAATTTCAGTTGTGGAATAAACCTGAATAAAGGTAAAAGCTTGTGCCACACCCCGCCCAGCAAGTCTTGGCAGTGCTGCTACATCAGCATAAATGCCAACGTTATAAAATGGAATAAAAATAATACTAATTTTCCTTGAGATGTGCTGAATCTGGAGTTGAATTTTCATTCACTACTGGTACATCACGCATCACAAAACAATTTTCAGTAGGAAAGTCTAGAATCACAGTCACATGAAATGCCATGTTAGCTGATGCGATGCAATATTCGCACAAGGAGAACCAGCTGAATGCTGAAATCATTTACAAAAAATAAGTGAACATTTTAAATGCAACTTTTGCATCTTAATACAAATATGAGCACATATAAATGACAAAAAATTAATTTCCAATTAAGATTAAAATGTTTTGTTTTTATTTTATTTTAGTTTCCAAACTGTGTACTATAAGGCATGAATACAATCGTTGATTGAAGGAAATGAAAACAATCTGAGCTTAATTAATTACTTTACAAAACTGTAGGAACTTTGAAACCAGTTAGGAATAATGAAAACTCACTCTTCTGCAAAATTTCCAATTTACATAAACAATCATAATTTATGTTTCCAATCTGTAAGCAATCATAAATATGTGCCTTGTGATGGGTAAAATAATAACAGTTTGAAATTATGAAGGAAACTGTTATAGGACTTTATATTAATTATTTCCTTTTATATATTTTCATCAGAAGAGTGATATTTCAATGGTGGTTGTCAAATATTTACAAATTCATGCACTTAGGTTTTGAAAATGATGGACTAGAACATCATACTTCCATAGCAATAAAAAATTTCTGAGTGTATTATACTTATATTTGTTAAAAATATCTTGGTAAACACAAAAACTTCTTTAAATATATATAAAGAAGTATTTAGATAATCTATCTGAATAGTTCTTATAATTTTATAATTATAGATAAATCCCTTCCAACCTTAAGATGGAAATAATAATGGGGAAGTGGCAAAAAAATTGTAACACAAAATTCGGAAGCAGAATTTTGAAGTTTTATAAAAAATTTGGAATAATTACAAATATTTTTTATACTTTTCCCAAATAATGTACAATATTTCACTGCTGTCAAGTATAATGATGTGTTTCTATTGGTCTTGAGAGAAGCTTCAAAAAATATGTTAAATTATTTAGATTGACAACAGTAGTACCTAGTTGGTAGCAAGTGTTCATTTGATGACAAAATAAAATGACCAGGTCTCTAAACAAAACTTCTACAGTGCTTTGTATGCCTGAGTAAGTAAATAATTCTAGAATTTATCATATTTCTTCTACATATTTGAAGACATTCAAGACAACCTCAAATGGAATTGTCACGTTGACAATCTTAATTCCCAATTAAGCAAATTGTGTTACGCATTCCGAAACTTAGTTAACGCAGTTAGTCCACGTATTTCCCGTTGCGTATATTTTGCAAACGTTTACTCCCATTTACGTTACGGCATTACCTTCTGGGGTAATTCCGGTCAGAGTATTCAAACTTTCAGAATTCAGAAGAGGATAGTTCGGATAATTTGTAAATCTCACCCCCGAAACTCTTGTAAACCTTTATTCAAGGAATTAAATATCTTAACACTTCCCTGCATTTATATTTATGAAACGGTCGTGTTTGTTAAGACCGAATTACTGAAGCACCACCCTTGCTTTATACGAAACAGTCTCGTTCACGAACACTATACAATACTCGCAATAATAATAATATTCATCGGTCTAGAGCAACCACTTTGCCAAAAAGGACCGCATCATTCGGGAATCGTTCTATATAATTCCCTGCCCAAGAATATAAAAGACATTATGAAATTGAATATCTTCAAATCCGCGGTTAAAAACTACCTCCTGCACCAGTGCTTCTACACTGTAAAAGAATTTATTGATTTTAACAAAAGTTAAATTCGTCTTGTGCTTTATCACGCCATTGCTGTAGTACTTTTTAAACAACTTATAACAATTTCAAAAACTATTTTCTTGCATGATTGTGTTGTCTTATGGCTCATATTAATTTAGTTTTATGTGTACTCAACATTGGCACGTTTGTGTACATAAATTCTGTAGCCCCATCCTGGCCCGGGTTTTTCTCCGGTTTTCCTTCGGGTAGAGGCGGATTTATCATACAGGTTCTCTAGGCTTTGTCTAGGGGCGGGTCTATTGTAACAATAAATCGTGAATTTAGTGTTTTTTTAACTCTTATGATTTTTAAACACTATACTCAGAATAATCTATAGTTCGAACATGTAATTTTTTGCTTAAAATTACAAACATATTGACATTCTATTAGTATTATAACTCGNTTGCAGCTAACTTTTTATCTTATCTAGGAACTTTTGCTGCAATTTTTGAATCCGCCTCTGCCATAGGGCCCTTGATCGGAATTGATGGGATGGTCCCTTGCTTGCTTCCGGAGAGTAAATTAGTTTATTGTCCTCCATGTGGTCATACGCAGTTTGTACTGTTTTTTTACAATAAATTTATTATTATTATTTATAAAAAGAACAATAAAAATTTTGCTACGTATAAGCTAGTGTATAATATATTAACAAAACTTCTTCACACAAACAAAAATTCAAATTCCAACATAACATTAAGATAACATGAAAATACAATGTTAAATCCACCAGGAACTTGAAAATACATCAGCCACACACACCACTTGCATTATCCTCCTAGGATGGATTTTGAGTATTCTTACACCCTTCATGTCATCAATCGGTAAAAGTAGATACAAATTCCAATCTGCTTCCTATTCTAACTTCCTAGCCCCTTACCAATTCTAACATAATTACTTGTTTTAATCAACACCCATTAATTATTAATTAATTCATATTAACAAAATAATACATTGACAGAAAATAATAATGGGACTAAAGCTAGAAGAAAAAAAGTAAACAAAGAGAGAGACTTGAATGCCTAACTTCACTGTAATATTTAATATTGGGCCAACCACAAGGCAAGAACTAGGGGGGGGGG
>NNCF01126904.1:608953-703447 GCA_002313205.1 Laupala kohalensis
TACAAATTAAAAAACATTATATAATATAAGACTGACCACCTAAGTTAAATAAAACTATATAAAATTAAAAAATTATAATTTAACAAAATAAAGATTTACATTATCACTCAAAATTGGAAATTAAATATATTATACCAGTATGTGGACTAGAATGCAAAATAATATAAAATTAAAATTAATTTAAATACTATTAATTTAAATTTAATATTTACAAAATCAATATTTACTAAAATTATGAAAATTCTTCAATTATTTAATAATCTGACAAATTTTTTCATTAGTATTTATGCTTGTTAGAACCCTATTTTTGATTTTAAATTTAATTGTTTTACAATTTTCATTAACATTTTTCAATGATGATGGAAGAGTATTGTAAACTTTAATGGATATGTGTGCAAAACTTCTTTTTCCTATTTCCAGAGACACTTGGGGAAGTCCAATATTCTTATTTCTTGACATACTTTTAATACTATTAAACATATTTTGCAAATAATTATATTGAAAGTTAACTAATTCAATAATAAATACTTGTCTTAATTTAGATGTAAACTTAAGGACATTTATATCAATATTATTGAAGATAATTTTGAAAACTTGATCCTGCAACAATTGCAAGTTTTCAAGGTGTGTTTTACAGACCCTGTCCCAAGTAATGATACCATAAGTGGAGATACTGCAAAAAAGACTGTGATAAATGCTCAAAAGTTGTTGAAATCTTAGAATACTCTCCAATGTAGAGAAAATGTATAACAAGTATTTCAATTTTTTTACAGTAGTGAAAATATGTTCCTCCTAATTAAGGAATAAATCAACAATTACAACTAGATATTTGATATTATTAACTATCCACCTTAAGGCCATTCATTTTGATATTAATCTTTTGCAGGGTTGAATCAGTATAATTACTTTCAACTTTTGTATTCAGGCAGTTTTCACCAGAGATACCCACAAAAACAAGTCCATAACAAAACAATGAAAAAAATACATAAACTATGACATAAATTACTTTGGGAATTCACAGTGGAGTCGCTACAATAAATTATTGTAATTATTCGTCGACCACACACTTCACTTACTTGTACGAACAGATTTCGGAAGCTGTTGCTTCCATCTTCAGCATCTGCTGACTGCTGATGCAGATGCTTCAGCAGCAGCAGATGCTGAAGTTGGGAGAACAGCTTCTGAAACTAGTTCATATTTAAATAAGTGGAGAGTAACAGGCAAATTAATACAATAATTTACATAAACAATGCTCAAAATCCTTTTGAAATAATTCTAAAACTTCACTGAATACTCTTACTTGTCAAGACATATTTCAGACTTTGTGTCTCCATAGTCAGTGCTAACCAACTGATGAACCAAATGTAGACTTTTTTAATGATTGTCATTAAAAAAGTGTCTCCATTTGAAGTAATGGCAAATTTCTCACATAATATTCTGAAAGCCCTCTGGCTGCATAACATTTTTGTAGCTAAAACCATGAATTTAAAAAAAAGAGCCGAAATTAGTAAACCCACAGCAGAAAATGGAGAATTGACATTTTGGAAAAAATGTGAACCAAAATTAATATTTAAATAACAAATAATGAAAGACTTACAACTTTTTAAGGATGAATAATATATATTTTGTGATAAGAACTGATAAGTTTCAACTTCGTTTCTAGTAGTCAAGTGATTCAAATAACATTAAAAACATTTTATTCTGAACAATAATAATCTAGTCACCAAGATCATCAAACTTAGGACATCTACAGATGAGAAGCTCAACTAGTTTTCATAAGTTGACGTGATAATGACATCATGTTTCTGCAAGATGTGTACAATAAAGTAATGGAGTGTTGAAATATTTAGTAACATTCAAAATTTACTCTTGATAATAAAGTAGTTAACTTTTCTTTTTGTTTTATGATAACCACACATAGATAAGTCATTTTAATAATATTGTTTTCTAAGACAAAGTTATTTAGCTAACTGTTTTTAGATACCTTACAAAGTTATCTATTTTTTGTTCAAAAATGGCTTCTACTCCCCAAAATTGAGCTAAAAATAGTCATTTTATATTGATACTTACCCATTTCATGACACAACAGGCGATGTTTCAGGAAGAATATCAACAGACCAATTGTGCATAATATTGACACAATAAAAAGACACTTTTTCAAGAAGTAAGACGTCTTCTCTGTTTCAGTCATGTTAGGTTTGACCAACTTGTACACTTTTATTGAAACACACATGTAACTTAAGGATCCAAACATAAACAATATGAAGATTTTTTCATGAATAGCTGAAACAAGAAATTAGAAGATGTAAATGACATTTATTTAAAAAATGTTAATTTAAGGTACTATTCTGGTTAGATTGGCACTATTTATCACTGCAACATAATAATTCTACCATTTAAGAACAGAATTATTTGCCAGTATATAAAATAATGCTCTAGTATACTAACATTTGATAAAAATTGTACTTTACTACACTATGCATTTCTCAGAAGATGCTATCATTTTGAGTCAATATAAATTGAACCCATTGAAAAATGTATGTGACATTGAAGAAAATGATTGAAAGTGTTGCAAAGTAACATGAAATGCATGTGAAATATACATCCATTACAGTAATTATTTTAGGTTCATAATTTTTATCACTCACAAGGTTTATTTCCAAATTGGTAAAATCATGGATAATAAACATAGTTAATAAATACTAGTTGCAGTAAGAAATTAAAAACACCTGATGATGCTTTCATTTATTTCCTTTCATATCTTGCAGTGTTGTTTATGTCATGAGGTCTCCTCTACCACCTTAGGGAAGGAATTAGGAAGGAGAGATGTTGAATTGTAAGGGAATTTAAGGTATCCAAATGACATTAGCCTAAAGTAAGTGAGGGAAACCTCACTTGAAAACATCATCTAACTTGTCCAAATAAGGTTTGAACTTACGCTCTACCACTCAGCAGTTTTGTGGAAGCAAAGATGTTACCTCTAGACCTTGTCTGTGTCTAGAGGAATCCTTAATTAAAGAAGAAACATTGCACTTTACAATAAATATAAATCAAAGTTTACAAAAATGGTAGATACATTTAAGAATTAAAGAAATAAAGGTGCATAATACAAATATTATTGACAAATTCATTAGAAAATACAGGTTTTTGTTGTGAAAGTTTTATTAATAACAAGGTGGAGACTACCATAATATTTCTTGAATTAGTAAGTGCAATCTCTCATGTAGTCAATATCTCTCAGTATCAGAAAGAATTATTCCAGAATACCATTAAATATGTTCATGAAATTTAAAATATACATTTAAAAAATTATATTCATTTTAATCAGGGATTCCCACTGCATTACCAATATGAAGCAATTCAATGGATGGTAATGTAAAATAAAGATTATAAAATTAGCTTTGAAATAATAAATAAAAACCCTTTTCTCAAAAATAAGCTATTTACTCCATGTACTAAAATAAAAAAAAATAAGTTTAGGTTTGTGTTAAGGTAACACAATGCCAAATGCTAATACATCCATACATATTTCATATAAGTAGACTCTAATAAAAATTAACGTACAAATATACGAAATGTTCATCTAAGTTAACACCAATTAATTTCATAGGTTAGTAATTGGTTGGTAAGAAAGTACTTGCCAAAGTATGTATTTTCTTTACAATTTGCTTGATTAGCTTTCTGAAAAAACAAATTCAACATAAAAAAATTAAAGCATTGCAGCGATAAATATAGAAAGTTTTTTATATGTTTATTTTTTAAAGGATTTACTTACATTATATATGTATGGCATTATTAGCATTTGATACTGCATTTGACAACCTTAATAAGAAAGAGGTTACAGGTATTTAATGGGTGGAGGGAAGTGTTAAAAAAGGTAACTTTGCAATAATCTAATGGCAATACCAACAGCAAATTTGCATGAAGTTTCAAATAAATTCCTTGACTTTAGATATTATGTTAATATCATATTAAATTCAGCACCTTGAAAACACAATAAAAACCTATTTTCATTACATAGCATATTGATGCACTTCCCTGATCTTAAAATCTGTGAACACTTTCCCACTATAGATTGAGAAGCTCTACTGAAATCTAAACTGTGGTTCACATTTCCACCAACATGTGGTTGTTTATACTCTTGCCTTAGTGCAACCTAACATATTGTAACTTCGACCCAGTAAATATTTACAGCAGTCTGGAATTTGAACACTGTGCAATGCAATAGGGTACCAAACCTATTCTCAACACCCTTAAGTTTTAAACAGCTGAAAGTTATCACACTTCTTCCTACAAGTTAGGATGGATTGTGGCAAGATTCATGTGTACATATTTGCTATGCACATTTGCATAAGTAGCACACCATGCATTTATTTCAAATGATGGATACTCATCAAAATTTATCACGTTAATGTAGTATTTCAGAACAAAAAAGATATCCATGAATTGGGTTCAGAAGAACATATTTTCTAAAAATGCTCCAGGTTACATCAAGATTGTCATCATCATATGTAATAAAATTGATTTGATCATGAGGGTCAGTGACTTGAATCTAATTTTAAATACACCAATTGTTACAGAAACCAGTGACAACTATTTTCTAGTCCTGCTTGTAAATCAAACATAAGTCATTTAAGCAAGAAACAGATTTTGGAGATCACAAAATACAGAGAAAAACTCAAGTTCTGAAACAAAAATTCACTATTTAATTATGGGCTGGAACAGAATAATACTTTTGGACAAATCATGATGTCAATACTTGCTGAAATTTACATGAGTCTATAAACATAAATTTTCCCCAAAAAACAAAGAAATTAAAATGTTTTTCTGCTTGAAATTGTTCACTGTATCACACAGCTCTCAAAACATTCAATAAATTGAAATTACATCAACTAAATTAATATATTTCAGTAATATTTAAATTCACACTTCAACACTAAAAATTGAAATACCTAAAATTTTAGTATCATTTCCACAACAATGAATGCTTCAAAAAGTAAAAATTAAAGCCTTCTAATTCCATCATTACTACTCATACTCATTAAAACCACATACTTAGTTCAATTGAAGCATAATGTTCATATCTCAAGAGGAACATTTCTGCAGATAAAACTTATGTCAGGTCAGGTCTTTTACATTGTGCATAGGTGCCTTCACTGATGTGTCAACCATTAACTTCCTCAACTCTCACCAATTGAATCTAGGTTCACCAAGTACAGCCTAATGTCATTTCTATGGTGGTAGACTTATATTTTTCAATCATTTATAAGAAAGTCAGATAGGTGACTTGTAGGATACTGAATAAACAAAACATTTTAAGAAGCACCACCATAGTTTTTAATTATTTTATCCGGACCAAGAAACAAAAAATTTACTCCCAATTGCTCATTTTACATCTTTCTCAAAACTACCTGCATTTACTATAAATTTAAATTTTGTTACTAAAGTAGCTGGAATTTTAATTACTTCGAAGACTGTTTCAGGTAATACTAGATGCACATGATCACTTACTGCATTCAAATATCCGTAGAATTGTATGAACACTTACAAATATTTGGTCCCATTTTAAAGTCACAAGTGATGGCAACTTTTCCATGACAATGTATCTTCAAACACTGTTCTTCACTTCATTTTAAGTTTTAAATTTCTCTTTACCCCTTCTGAAGATTACTAATAGTCTCCACACACTGCTACATTCATATAAAAATAAGAGCGATTCTATTAATTTCATTTTTAAAACTCAGAAAAATGATATACTGAAATTACATAACAGATGTAATAGCAGGGTAGAAATTCACTTTGAAACAAGAAACCTTAAAAATGATCAACTCTTACAAATCTAATATGAAAACCCAATTGTAATAGAAAAATCTTTAAAAAAAATTAATTCATTCAAGGAATGAATTCATTTTTTTAAGAATCTTCCAATAGTTTGATTTGTCCAATTTCTAACATTACGCCAATCAAGGCATTCGCAACGAAACCAGATAGTACTTCCAAATAGAACTAATACTCACGATAATTTTCCCTGTTGGAGATATATGTAACACCACACAGACCAGCAATCTCCACAACATTAAGCCAGTAACATAAATCGAGCCATCGTATTGCATTGACATCATTGGCCTTCTTGGAGAGGGAAAGAAGTTGACGGTAATAGGATCGATATACAGAAGCGATAACAACTCGTGGTCCAACATGGAAGGCGATACAAATTCTCCACAAATAACGTTGTGGACTTATCCCAGTGATAGAACTGATGGAAGGAATAACATTGTAGACCTGCAACATTAACCATTGCAATTATTACATATATGCTACCCCAGTATTATATACCAAAAATATAAATTCAAAGAAAAAGAGAACAGGGAGTTTTAATTAAATTAGGCTAAAGCAGACACGCACAAGGAAGCTTTCACTGAAAACATTATCTCATATACATGAAAAGACAACAATAAGACCATAGTAACATATACTCAATAATAATTAATCTAACAAACAAAAGTGGTTCATCTTAAGATAGAAAAAAAATTAAAATTGCCAGAGAGCCAAGTCAAATAAAAACATCCTTAGACTGTGAGCTGTGTGTGAAGTTACAATAAATGTTCCAAAGATAAAAAGAATAACAGAATTAGAACAAATATAATTATAGTCGGGGAAAAAATAAAGTTGCTGTATTCTGCTGTAAAAGTATTTTTGCACCTGTTTAACATATGTAAGATCCTCAAACATATACAACAAACTATTGTTTATGATAACTTAATTTAATGATTCATTTTCAAAGTTTATATTAGAGGTTTGTTTGCACCATAAAGCAGCCAAATAGTAAACTAGAATTAAACAATAAAACATTCACAATAAAAATGTATAAAACTCAATGAATCATATTTTATAAAACTACACAAATGAAACATTTAAAATGTTAAATAAATTTTTAAGAGTGCAATATTAGTATGCCAATAATCATTATCACAAGTAGAATTAAAACTTACCAATTCAATGTTAACAGTATTTAAAAAATGATCAATTATCAGTTCATAAAAAAATATTTCTGAAGTTGAAACAAAAATTCTAATAATTGATATAGTTCTATATTGAAATCAAATAGAATTTGTTGGAACATTAATTAAACGTCAAACAACTAGGCTGCGCCATATATGGTTCTCCTCCTTTTTTGGTTTCTTTTCATTAATAGTGAAATATACTATGTTTGAAGAGGTTATTTATAAAAATGGGGAGCTGTGGGGAATATTGTTCAAAGAAAAGCAAAGAATAGCATTTGGTGTTGTACAAGACTGCCTTGTTAAATTAGTTTTACCAAAAAGTTGTGTTGAACAATGGGTTAAAAAGTTTATTAAACTATTAATTTAGGAACAATTTATACACATATTAACAATTAATTTATATAATGATAAATGATTCATGGGTTACAGTACAATAGTTCATTTTGTACAAAATTGCTCTCTGTATGACATAAGAATTACATTAACAAAAAATTAGAAATTGTCCAAAGAATGAGAAAGACAATTACTGCCAGGAACAGAAAGCAAGTAGATTCAAAATACCTCAAAAGTCTCGTAAAATAAACAAGGAAGACAAGAAGCTGAAGAAATACACATTGTGCAATACTATCTGTGAAAAAATTTATTTCTATTATCATCCAACGTATTGTCACTTAATAAGCAATAACTCGTATCTTACAAAACTTGAAGAAAAATTTTTTTTCTCATAAATAGCCTTATTTCAATAATCAACTAAAATGAAATTTAATAGAATTCAAATAATGGAAATTTATAGAATTTAAATTGTTTTCTCTGACTAGAAAGATGTAACAAGAAAGATTTATGATTAATTTCTGCAGATCAACAAGAGCAAAACTTTCAATTTAGATACAAATATAAACTTGTTAAGTGATCATAAAATCAATTATTAACAGGAAAAGTACTGAATACAAAGGGACTTACAAGATATTGAGGTCCGATAACGAGTTTCAATAAAATATATTTGAAAAAATTACATAAAAGATTTATAAGAAAATTCGGAACAATAAGCAGGCAATAAACTTACCCGACAATGAGTCTCATGAATGTCATCTTGTTGGAAGATATAGGCAGTGACGAAGCATATGAGCAATGCGCCTAAAGGTAACGAAACTGTTATTAAACATAAGTGGCGAAAACTTATCATGAAAAATACAGCTGCTTTGTTGTAAACTGAAAGTGTTTCCATTGTCAATATAATAAGTATTATATTCAATCAACAAATTACTTATGCACACTTTTCACTGAATTCATTTTATCAACTTTCCACTATATGGACTCCAGAGCTTTCAATATTAAATCTCAATATCATATATGCATCCACGATAAATACTTCATCCTAAAACAGAAAGATCATATTTAATAGCACATAGTTTTGACAAACAAAATAATACCCTGCAAAGATTATTCTTTGACATAAATACAATATAAGTCGCTCATTAAAAACACTGAAATGCAATAACTTATTCAAGTGTCCCCACTTCATAACATGATTTTTAGAACTTCAGTACTACAGTCCTGTATCAAGGTGTCCAAGACAATATAGCTTTAAGAAATGTCTGAAAATGTATGTGTGTATACACGAGTATGTTTTTCTTCTTACAGTTAAATGAGAAATCTAATGAAGATCAATCTAGGCTCTTCGATTACTTTCACGATGGCATGGACCACAATACACGTTACACATATACATGCGGGAGCAAATAGATACGAAGAAAAAACTGATAAACTAATATATACGTACCTTTCTTCAATAATAGACAGAATTCAGAACACATATTTATGAGATAACCTTTCAAGATACTGCTATGCGACAATGTTGCGCTCGACCGTCATGAATACGTCTCTTGCCGTCTTCTCAAGAGTCAATAATTCTGCCTTGATTTCATTCGTTTCAGCTTTAATTATCTTCGAGAACGAAGTCAATTTGATCCATTAAAATTCGAAAAGTCAAAAGTAGATGATAATTCCCGAAATCTACTAATTCTCTTCATACTTGTTCCCGACAGGCATGGAATTCTGCGGATAATGCGGATGTCTTGCCGTCTTTTGCTGTTGCCGTTTGACGTTTTGAGGGCATAAAGATTTTGGTTAGTGATAGTTGGCAGCACTTTACGTTCTATTTTCAAATGCTGGTTATAGAAAAGAGCATCTGCGAAAATCAACTACTATAAATACTATTTACCTACTATACTTACTTACTACCTACTTTAAAAATATCCAATTTCCACCAATTATAGAGAGTTTCCTCGCCGAATTCTGCCTTCGTAACAAAGAACCTGTGTGGAGTCTTATTTCCAAAATAATATTATTCATGATTTTAAAATTTAAGAAAAAACTTGCACTTCGAAATTTTTCAGGCCTAACGAGAGGACGATGACCCGGCTCGGCACACCCTACTCTTTTCTTAGTTTTTACTTCAGTACAAAATTTATGTATATCGGGAATCGCGGAGTGTGGGGTTCCTAGTCTACAGGCACGAGGAAGATCTTGACAGCGGCACCAGAAGAGACCAATCACACTAACTCCCGAGATAGACGCGGTACTTATTACTGAGCTGGGTAGACCGGGGAGTCAGTTTGTACGTTGAGGTATGAGTATAAATCCATACCTTACGGGGCTCGTACCGCCCAGCCTCAGGTTCAGCCAGCGCTCTACCCTGAGTCGCACACCATGGGCGCTTCAGACGACAGCGGCAAAACTTTTTTTAACTTTTTTGGCAAAAAAAAACAAACTTTTAAGACCTGTCTACATCCTTGGTTATATCTGCGAGGATAGCTATGGTTTGAGTACAGTTTAATGTGTTTATGCACCAGGGGTGGACAGAGACCATCATGAGGTGGACGATATGAATGGAGGGCGCCACCTCCCCCCCCCCCTCTATCGCTCATTTTATCTTCGTCGATGTCATAATGAGACTCTTCTCTAAAGTTTTTCATCTTGCTAGTTCACCTGACATTCTTTTATTTTTATTGATCTCACTTCAGATAGTTCCATCTCCAGAAAATATTTTGGAGTACTTCATAGTTTGAAGTTAAACCAATATTGAGTCATTTCGGCAGAGAATTTACTTATTTTTACCGAACGCCTTGTTACCTTCAGGACTTCGGGCGTGTGCATATCGCACTCTTCCTACGAATTAATAATGTAATTTAAATTTTACGTCACTCACTCTGATTGTCTACATACTTTGGTTGTCTGTATTGCCTCAAGACGTCCTCAACCATAGCGAGTATGTGATTTTAACCAAGTGATAATGAAATAAATCAGTATCTTATAATGATTGTCTTTAATATATTTTCACATCGAATGGAATATTAATAATGTAATTATTCGATTCCCTTAATTTTTCTTTATTTCATTTTTGCCGATCGAGGGCGCTGAGAATGCAGGGTGCACCGGGATCCTCTCGGTATTCCGATAGACCAAACCACTCTTATACACTCTAGTACGTTTTAAATCGAAGTATGTTTTAAATCGAATAATAGACGAAAATCGTACCAAACGTCATGAATCGAAACAAAATACACGAGATATAGTTCTGAGTGTGAGTTTAACATTTTCTGACCGCTCTTGGGTGCTTTATTTTTATACATACAGGAATTCGTCTAAAGGGAACTGGAATTTCGAATCGTTTCGAGTGTGATTGCGAATACGGTTGTGTCTGCGTAATCAATCGCACACAAATAATAACCACTAAATACCAATTAATTCGTTCACATACTTCATAGGTGCGTGTTTGCAAACACAGTGGATCTCTAATTCATCGTACAAGAGCACTCGCTAAATACCGCAGTGGAGTGCGTTTGGAAACTCGGTAGCTACATACAGTGCAATCAAGTTTTTAAAATTTTGATATGGCGTCGTGCCGCCATGCTGGGAAACACGTGTATCAAAATGTTTCGGCATGGATTCGTAGAGGTCTGGAAAGGTATCGTGTGACAGCAGCTTACACCTGAGCACGCAGTTACTTCAGTATAGATTTCAGGGATGGGGTCCTAACATACGTTCTGATCACCCAACTACGTCACCGGCACTTAATTTTAGAGAGCACACAGCTGTGTCCACAACTTGAGAGTAAAGCTCTATGTAGGTATTTACATAGATTTGTGTGAATGATAGCAAGTGACTTCTCATGACATATATACTACGCACAAAATTTTATGTCCCCTTTGGCGCCATATATCGTTGCTTGATGCCCGCCTCTTATTGGTGGAGTAGGAAGAAAGACCCGACACAATTATGTGACCAGCTACAGCTGTTTGACACCGCCACACAATAGTGGCATGACAAACTGCGCGTAGTATTTTCCGGAAATGAGACATTCCACGTTATATTTCCTCCTCTGACGGTTCTCTTTTGATTGTCTCTACTTCCTGGTTTAGATTGCTTTGGATTGTCTCTACTTCCTGGTTGAGCGTGCGATTAAGGCGATATGGTTGTATATCTGAGTAAATATTGTTCCAAGAAATGTGAAAGTTTTATCATTCCGTATGTGCGATGCCCTCTACCTGCCTGTCGTTCAAAAATAATGTATTCCATCACGCTAAGAGTGCGACGACCTTTTTTAGAAGGTATGGCAGTAAATATTCTGGTTTACTTAAAATTGATTGTCGCCTGAACGGAACAAGATAATGGATGATTTGGGATGAAAAATGAAGTATCTCTAAAAGATTAAATTCTGCTTTTCGGAGGTCTACATTAACTGCTAGAAAAAAACTTCTTCCTGGAAAATACAGGGTTTTATTTCCTTCAATTTTTACACCCAAGTTAATATTACTTATCAAAAAATCTATAGAGACGTCTGGAAAAATATGCATCAGTTCTACAATTCGTTAAAATAGTATATCTGAGTGTATATGTATATATAGTGTAACGTACCAACAAATTTGATGATATTAATTTATTAAATAGTTGTTTTATCAGGGCTTAAGATCGCGAAAATTACAACCTATTGGGTCAACATCAGTTTAGATGACTACTTATGAAACAATTTACATTTATTCATAAAAGAAACATACAAATTAAACACACCATTTTAAAAAGAAACTCATTACTCCCCCAATACATTCATACATTCGCACAATGTGAATTTATTTCCCCTCCAAAATAGTTACACAGATTGCTCAGTGCGTTAATTAAATTTTCTCTTTGGCTTAATAACGACTCTTTATGACGTAGATGACTTCAGTCAGCACATGGAATTATACTTTGCTCTTTACAGCTGAATAATCTGTTACTGAATCACGACTTTACAAATATAGAACTGGATGGATCTCACCATGGGTGACAACTAATTTGTTAACGAATCCGGCCGCAGCAAAGAATGCAATTCCAGTACCTTCCTTCCCCTTGACTCGACCTTGATGAATGAATGCAGAACTTATCTCTCAAACACTCCACCAAGTTCGTAAGCTCGGGGCGTATTTGTATGCTCGCGAACACGTACACGGAAAATTCAGGTTTATCACGGCCGCTTCAAGTGGGTAGATTTAAAATTGACGACCGTTGTTAACTAGTCCCTTGACGGTGACTGTCGGTTCTCACAAGCGCGAGGGAAAAACAAAATATTCGATATATCCCAAAATTGCATACTTCTACGCTAGACGCACTCGCAATAATGTAACACTCATTGATTTAAGCGATACGCCTCGCATACACGCGGTTACGGGACTTCACTCGATTCTCTGCGCGCCTTGGCGAACAAGTTGTGCTCCCTAGCTTTTTCTGGCGATAGAACCAGCCGTGGCGGGGACTCACCACGAAAGATTGTGTCCGCCTGCTGTGCTGGCGGGAACCAGCCGTGGCAGTGACTCGCGCACGAATGATGTCCGGTCGTTTTGCTCGAGTTCGCCCTGGTGATTTTTGCAACCGAATCTTATCTAAGTGAGCCAATCAAATCGTACTCTGGTCGTCGGTTGAGTTCTCACGCCCTCTAATTGGTTGCTTTACATTTTTCTGGAACTTTCTGTTCAACTTCTTTTCTTTAACCGTTGTCTTTAACGGTTTTTAACCGGTTTTCTCTGGGGCTTTTTCTCACGGCAATTTCCAACCGACATCCTGCAACCGTTGATGATGCAACTGAACTAACTTATTAGGCGATGTTTGAAATATTGTGAAATTTCGAATTTCAATAGTTTATTTATTAAACGAAAGTTACAATATAACCTAAATACCACTCTCGTAGTAACTGTGATTTACTGACTGACTAATCACAAAATCTCAGAAACTACAAAGCTTCAAAATTGACAGGGAGATTTCTTTTAGCGTGTAGACGTCCGCTAAGAAAGGATTTTACGAAATTCCACCCCTAAGAGGATGAAATGAGGGTTGAAACGTTTTATATATGTATCCCACCATAACTCTTGAGTATCTGGAGCAATTTCCACCAAATATTGACTATCTTACAATAAGCATCCCTGGCAGCCCTTGGAAGGTGGTGGGAAGAGGGTGATGTGTAAAAATGAGGGAAAATCCTATAACATATTTGAAACCATAGTTATCGGTGTCATTGAGATGGATAAGGACGCCCCCAATGCTTCGTAAGTTCACAATTAGTCCAAATTGGAGATATTAAACCCCTAGCATCTTAGGGGTAGGGGTGGCAGGTTAAAAGTTTCAAAACGTCTGATCTTGGTGATGAAAACATCCGTTTTGCGGTCGCAGAAAAGTCACACTCTCAATGCCGCTGGCGTCCATGTTCCCACTATGAGGGAATATACTCCGTTTGGTTAAGGAATGAAATGTAAAAATAATCGATAATGAATTACATTAGTATTTAGATCATACTTTTCGGGGTAGCTTAAATTAGTAGTAACATTTTCAAAGACCTTAAGTCCAAAATCAACCCGTATACATCCTTTGCATCCCAAGGGTATGGGGGTTCTCATAGGGGTGCAAAAATGCTATGCACCAATTATCAATAACCAGTACACAGTTTTCAGCATTGTTGAGTGATTATAACATCCTGTAACATCGTGTACGGCTGTATTCAACCCCCATGGGAAATAAGACATCCGTAGGTAAGGGATGAGAATGGGTTGAAATGTAAAAATAATCGAAAGGTACCAATATAAGTGTGATCAAAGGTTTAGGGGTCGTTGAGATTATTACTGACATTTCCGATGCTGCTCAAAACCACGATCAATCCTATAAACCACAGCCCCTCCGGGAAGGGTATGACATAAAAATGATCGGAAATGATAGTGATGAGTTCAGAGTTTTCGGTGTCGCTGAGATGAATGGTGTCACGCCTGTGAGACAGAATAACTCTAGAATTCACGCGAGTAAAGCTGCAGGTACTCAGCTCTAGAACACAAAATATATAATACGTGATTGTGATATGCCCCCTCCGAAATAAAATCCTTGGTACGTCCCAGTCAGAACATGTGTTTTGACTAACAGGAGGTCATAACGTGGAACTTGTAACCCCCTGGGACCAATTCATCATTCTTAATCAGCTATACCCCCTTTACAACAGTAAAACCCCAAACAGAGTATGATGTAATAAGAAACATAATATTTTCAAATTATAGGTTGAACCATTCCCTATCCAGTGGCGTTGAAGTTTTATACCCTTACGACGCAAAATTTTGAATTATTTGACTTTAAATTACTATGGGCTTATATGGAGTAACTTTCGCGGGCTTCATTTTTTAATATTCTGGTAAAAGTGCCGGTTTAACCTGGTGGAAAAAAAACCCTACTGAAAAATCGCAAATAGAAATAGGTATATACACAAATTACAAATAATTAGTTTCTACAGCGATTACTTACGCGAAATACTTGAAATCGTTATACTCGTATACACGCAATCCTTACTATTCGTAAAAGCATGAATATGTGGACAATACCACGAACAGGTCACTCGCGGATATTCGTGTACGATCAGCTTCCTTTGATGTCTCAAAAGACCGACACGCTGCGGGAAAGGCCGAGCACCGGTATTCGTGATGCGTCGAATAGCAAGCAACCCATCCACACTATTGTCTATTCGACGACGGATTTTCGGGGTTCGCCGAATAACGAATGTGTGGAGCCGCCATGGTCTCGACGCTTTCAAATTGTGTGGTGGGCTCGGGTGGGCTGGTTGGTAGTCGTGGACACAGACTATAAACGTGGAGTGGCTTCCGCATGGTGGTCAATGTTGATGTTCATTCTGTGCAGAGGTGAGGGCAGGGAACGGAGACTGTTAGGATGGTCTAGTGATTGAAGGTTTGAATATAAAGAAGTTGTACGTTGATTGTATGGGTATGGACTATAATCTAGTCTAACGTCTAGTTTTATCCAAGTAATAGTTGGGCAAATTTTTACTCATTCCAAATTATAAAACTTTTACTTAAATTATAAAACTTTCCATAATTACTTTTTTTTAGTTTCTAACACATCTATTTGAATAACGTTAACATAACAATATGTGCCCTGTTACGGATACGGTCGATTCTACCTCGGATTCTTCATCAAGTGAAAGTGACTTTGATTCTGATGCATCAATGATTGACAGTAGCAGCATATCTGGCTGTGATACTGATGATGATGATGATAAACTTGAAGTTATCCAACCACAGAGTAGTTCATATAGACTTGCTGATGATGACCAACCCATAGAATTAAATGAAGATGAGGAGGAAGATGAGGTTATTAAAGCTATCATAAGAGAAAGAAATAAGGTGAGAGAATATCCTCCAAGCATTGAATGTGAAGATTTTGTTGCCGATATCTGCTTTCATCCACAGGAAGATATTATTGTTGCAGCATTGGTAACTGGTGATGCGATGGTGTAAGTTTTACAGTCTACTGGATTACTTATATTACCTTCATATTAAAAGTATGAGGTATTGGTCATTTTCAAGGGTTATAATGAGAATTTTAGTTGCTTGTTTCAATTTTTAATTCACTTGTTTTTCCCTAAAATTTAATGGAATGCTTGTGAAACATTGAATATTTTGTAAATATTTTACAGTACACTGATACTGATTCAATTTCTAAATAGGCCTTATTTGGAAGGCTTGGGAGCAAAACAATTCCGTTCCCTTAGTTTATTCAATGTTTAAAAATTTATCAGATGCAAGTACTAATTACATGCAGTTTGACATTTCTTGTGAACTCATTAATAAACAGATATTAATATGCTACATCCATGTTGCTTAAGATGTGACAATATATGTTGACACAGAATTTGAACCCAGGTCTCTTGCCATGTAACAAAGAATGAAAAACATTATATAGCTGCACACCTTTGGAAACAATTGTGGGAAACCTGTTTTTGATTCTCAACCTGCTGTCATTTTCTTCTGGCTGAAATTAACATTCAGAATGAAATGTCATGGTGCAATTTAAAATCTTGTTTCTGGTAGAAGAATAACTATGTGTACACAGTAGGATTAAAATTTTGCTACAATTTAAAAAAAATAATTTTATTTCCTTTCCTTTATGAATTCAATTTAATTAGTAAAATTTTTATTTGCAAGAATTACTGTTCATGTTTTTAAAAGAATGGTTTTCTTGCATTTATGCCAAAAAATAACAACATATATATTTACATTATTCCAACGTTTCAACCTTTATTGAGGTCATCATCAGGGCTAATGTTTTTCCTCATATTTTTTTTGTTATTGAATAACAATTTGCTTTAGCTGAATGTTGTCATTTGTTTTGTTTTTTGTTTATTTAATGTATGACATTGCTTAAAAGTGACATTAATTTACATTTTATGCCTAGGTACAAGTACAATAATGAGAGTACAGAAATCATTGAGACACTGGAATTACACCTGAAAGCATGTCGGGATATAGAATTCAATCAAGATGGTACATTATTATACTCCACCTCCAAGGACAAAAGTATAATGGTGACAGATATGAAGACTGGAAAATTGAAAAATAATTATGATGATGCCCATGAGTAAAGACTCTTTTAATTTAGAGACAAAATTATGAGATATGTGATTTTTTATGGAGTTCTTATTTTTCAGGGTGCCTGTTAATTGCCTTCTGGTGATTGATTCCTATCTTTTTGCTTCAGGAGATGATGATGGAACAGTGAAATGTAAGGAATTAGAGTATTGAAATAATTATGGCGATTTGATTTTCTACCATCCTTTGTGAAACTAAATATTTTGACTTTATTATAAGTATATTCCTGTGTACTTAATGAAACAAAAAATATTGTGGAGTGTTATTTATAGAACAACCTCAACTTATTTCAGTATTTTGAATTTAATCAAATTCAAGTCACAATCTCAGTGGGTAGAGCACTGAACTGCTGGCTGGATGGCCAAGTATTGATCCCAAGTGAAGTATGGTATATTTCCTTATACTTTAACCTTCAGACAGGCTCCCTCACCTACTCAGCTTGCTATGAAATGAGTACCAGGGGTCTATCCTGGGGTCAAACCAGGTGGAGTGAGATGCGGGCCAAATCTCCTCCACCTAGTGCCAAAGGCTTAGCAATTGTGGAGCTCTACCCTCTGTGGACCCCATGACCCCACCATAGGACCTGTTGAGAGACAAGTTTTATTAAACCTCTGATTGTGTGAATCCTATTAACAAGTATTCATGGAAAACTTTTACCCTTGATATTTAATAATTTGGTGTGCTTTAGAATTTCCTATCTTTGTTATGCTTTTTATATTTAATTTTTTCTTTTGATATTCGAAAGAATTTACAATTGATTATATTATATAATGTAACTGTGTGTAGTGTGGGATATGAGAAAAAAAGAGCCAATATTTTCACTCAAAGATATGGAAGATTTTGTGAGCTGTATGATAACTAGTGAAGCTAAAAGACATTTGGTTTGTGGCAGTGGAGATGGAACTATCACTACTTTCAACCTGGGCTCTCACAGAATGCTAGTGCAGGTAAAATTTACATTCAATATTAAAGTACTTTTAAACTCTTATGTTTACAAAGTATCATTCTATATTTTAGAATAAAAATTATGGATTCTATTAATTCCCTTCTTATAGTCTGAACCTTATGACACTGAGATTACTGCTCTGGGAACAATGAAACATGAACGAAAATTAGTGGCTAGCACAACTAAGGGATCACTCTTTCTCTTCAATTGGGGTGAATTTGGTTATCACAGTGATGAATTTCCTGGTTCAAAACAAGAGATTAATTGTCTAATACCCATTACTGAAAATATAATAGTAACAGGATGTGATGATGGAGTATTAAGGTAAGTCACATGCTTTGTAGTAGATCTATATTGATTATAACTGAAATTTTGTCTTTCAAAATGACATTAACAATAGGTTATGTAACTTATTTTATTTGCTATTTATTATGAACCTTTGTCCTTTGAACTAATTCATGAAAACATGTTTTCAAATTTCTAATTTAATAATACACTACAATTTTATATAGATTACTTTTGAGTTTTTAAAATTGTTGTAATGAACTTAAACCTTGTCTTTTTATTGTTTATCTTTTTGTATCAAATCATTATGCCATAAATAAATTTCCTTTTTTGCCATTCCAGAAAATTAAATGGTAATATCACATTAAAATATAAATTCACCTCAAAATAAAAACTAAGTATTTATGTCAATGTAACAAATGAGAAAATAACTCTAAAATTTTGGTGGAAACTTGAAAATTAATATGTTTGTGCTCCATACATAAGAAATTATTGTTCAAAATTATACATAAAAAATATAGAGTGCGTTAAGTTGGCATCCTCAGCTTGACTCATATTGCGCTCTGATGGCCAGTGGATCTACAAATGTTTTGAAAGTAAACTGTTTTCTTAAGGAAAATTAAAATTGAACAATTTATTCTTAAAGAGATGAATAAATATTCTTTTAAGCTAGCAGTACAAAATGACCAGTAACTTATTGTAATAAAATCACCTCATTGTTTATGTTGTGGTTTTTGTTCCAGAAATGCGCAGCTACAGCTGATTTTCCAATCTCACCAAATTCCTGAAATGTTCTTTTTGCTTAATTGTGATATTTCTTTTTGTCTGATTAGTATGAAGTTTGTTGCAATCTTGACAATTAATTCAAGTGACATTTAAAACAAACTTTCTCATGAACATACCAGTCAAGTATTAGTATTTTCTACATTTTGGCCCATTAAAAGGGTTGCCCGTCTCAAGAAATTAAAACTAACAGGTATACCAGGTCATTACAATAAAAGATTTGCTGGAACACACACAACTTAAATGTGTGTCTCCTATGTCACATTCCAAACACAATATGCATTTAAATTAAACATTAAGTCACTGATTACTTTGTGGTGTAATAAGTACCTCCAATAATTAATCAGGCATCTTTAAAATCAATTGTCAAGATTGTAACAAAGTTTACACTGGGCATACATACAATAAGAAATATCTCAAGTAGAAAAAAAAAATAAATAGAAATATTAAATTGAAACATTTGCAGAAGCTGTGCATTTCTGGAACAAAAAACATGTCATCAGCAATGAGGCAATTTTATTACAAGTTACCAGTCATTTTGTACTGCTGGCTTGGGAAAATATTTATTCACCCCAAATTTAGATTGCAAAATTTCGACATTCCTTTAGAAAAGAGTTTACTTCAAAATTTGTTCACCCACTGGTTACTGCAGCTCAAGATCAGTCAGTAGAAGAGGAGGATGGGAACAACAGTTTCCAAAACTAGTCTGGAAGAAAAATATAAGTAAAGTGTATGGTCAACTTCATACAAAATATATTTTTGAATGTAGTGACTTCACTGTAAATATCAGAAGTATTTTACTTCACACAAGAGACATATTTTTCTTTGTTTTGTTTTATGGTACACTTGTTTTTCAAGAAGTAGCTATTACTGAAGTTAATCTAAGTATTCAAATATGTAAAATTATTAAGTTCCGTAAAATTATGTAAGTTAAAATAAAAAGGTCACCCTAGTCAAAAGTTATTGTTACATGCAATAACTGCTGGCAGGGCACATTTTACATCCATTACAGAAGTGAGCTAACCAAAATTAGGCTAGTGTTCACTGTTGTACAATAGTGTAAATGACGGCGTAGTTTTCAAAATTTGCGCTGAATATATACAATGGCTTGTTATCAACAATTAAAAACTTTTCCTTTGTATGCCTCTGAGGGTAATAGACATACTTTATTTGTTTTCCAGGGCTACTCATCTCTTTCCTCATAGACATCTTGGAGTTGCTGGACAACATCAATTACCAGTTGAGTGCATTGATATCTCCAACGATGGTCACTTAATAGCATCATTTGGTCATGATCAATTGATCAAGTTTTGGAACATAAAATATTTTGAAGATGTAGAAGTTGATGAAAGAAAGAAGGTTGTTAAACAGAAAAGTTTAAGTCATAATTTACCATCATCAAAATTCAAGAATGCATCAGATTTCTTTTCAGATATGTCATGAAATAAAACTCATATTTATTATTAAAAATCTGATTTATATTTTGTTATTCTTTTTCATACCTTGTTTATAATAATGTACAAATTATAAGTAAATGTTCATTTTTATATCTCACAAAACATATAGCATTAGATAAATGAAAATTTGTAAGAATGTTGTGATACAAAATAATATATAAGAAAAACTTTCATATCTGACATGCTGGAATTAAATATTTTCATTAATTTACATACATTACATTGAATGTAATTTCAACTCAAAAACTGACATCATTCTGAAGTTTTCTTAAAAAAAAAAGTTTAGCTACAGAAAGTCTTGCAAATGGGAAATTCATGAAGTAATGAATTTCCCATTTGCATTTGATTATATTAAGTAATAAAAACAAAGAAGCAAATATCACTTCAAGGCTACTTATATTTGAGAGGCGTCACAGTTCCATCCATACAAGGGTTGAATGTTTACCTCCAACATAAGTAACATACATACAAAATAGTTAATACTAATCACTTGAAGCTAATAATTGATAATGTGTTTTTACTGAACATGATTAGAAAAGTTACTATACTTCAATTATAATGGTATTCACTCACATATCAGTCTTCATTTATTTACAGTTTACCATCACTTTTTAGTTCATAATGAGTAGGAAATTATTTTAATGTTGCACTGTTTGTCTTATGTTTTCGGGTCTATAGTAGTGGGCTTGTGCC
The DNA here is from genome assembly GCA_002313205.1 of Laupala kohalensis. Lineage (NCBI taxonomy): Eukaryota > Metazoa > Arthropoda > Insecta > Orthoptera > Trigonidiidae > Laupala > Laupala kohalensis. The sequence goes on from NNCF01126904.1 coordinate 630,072, forward strand.
GCTAAAGTTGGGTGAATTGGAGGAGGGAAACATCGAACATGTTCCACTGACATAACATCAGAATCTCCAGATTTAAGGAATTTATTTAAGACAGCAAATATCTGTGAGTTCAAAACCTGGAACCTCCGTATACGGTCAACCATTCGTTTCAATGCCTAGAGGATTAAAAACATTTTTGTGTAAAATGAAGAAAACTGATAAATACTGAATAAGTAGATTGATACTTACAATGCCTTTCACTATCTCATCCTTTCCATCAACCCTTTGCACTCTTAAAATATGATAACAGAAGTCAAGAGCTTCAAATCGCCGTTGCTGACCCAAGAGAACAATCATCGTACAGCCAGCCCAATTAAGGCCTTCACCAAATAACTCTCTATAGGCAAAGAAACATTATGAATCTATATAATTTGCTAATGAACTATTATGGTCTGCTGTGCGATATTGTAAGACACATGATTTCTGAAAAAGTCTAAAGTGTTGCAAAGTAAACTAAAAATATTTGTATTACACCATATGAACTGAAATATATTACTGGACTAAATAAATAGAGATTTCATGAAACAAAGGTGTGTAGTACATCAGAGTGAAATTTTGTAGTCTTGTCTCTATCACAATAGATGTAAAAAAGTAGGGGCAAAACCATGCAAGGCCCAAGGAAATGATCATATCCCATGGGAAGCAGCATCATGTACAATTATGAATCTGAAAATCAACATTCTGTCAGTTGAGTAACTGATGGCAGAAAAAACAGTTTCAAAAAAAATCTTACATTACATGTTATAATTTAATTCATTTACTAGCTTTTAGTAACTTTTTTTGTGAAGTCAGCATGACTCGGGGTAGAGTACCTGGCTGACTGGAGGACCAGTGTTTGAATCCCTGAGATCATGGGATTTTCCCTAATGCCTGACTCCAAGGCCTACTCAGCCTACTTTAAAATTAGTCCTACGATAAATGTGCTGGAGCGAGTTGCTGGCAACATAATATCCCCCTTGTGTAGAGGAAATTGTGGAGCTCTACTTTTCGTCAACTAGAGCCACAAATCCTTTCAATACTAATCCTTTTAAAATTTTGTGAGAAAGATTAAAATTAAGTTAAGTTAGAAAAAGAAATTAAGTTAGAAAAAGTAAGAGATTGATTGTATTTAAGTCAAAATTTTACTAAACTTTTCCAGAGATTGTAAGCCTCGTCTCTGAAAGAAAAATTATAAAAATATGATTTAAAAAATTCAATGCAACGACAACTGTTTTACCTGGCCAAGAAAAAACCCACTGTTCCTGTTGGTATTTTACCTGTCATAATAACTAGATACCATAAATGGGAAGTTGCAAGTTTTCCATACCTAATTACAGAAAATGATAGATTTAAGGAATGAACATTTGGAATGAGAAAACACTAACCAAAAATGAAAGATAGAGCCGAACTCCTGAGAATATCTTATTACATGCACCTTTATAATAAATTTATGGGCTATCCATCATCATTTTTACAAATGTAATAAATTGAATGTTAAAATTAGTAGGCACTAAATTGAAGAGGCAATAAATACACAAAACCTAATTCTAGAGGAAAAATTAAGAAACAAAACTTACTCAACAGTGAATTCTGTGTCTCCAACTGGAATACAATACACAAATTGCAGTGCTGACCATAATCGATGAAATTCAGTGCATTCATCAACATTGATCACTCCGTTCGTAGGTGGTGGTCCAACCCATATGGGATCATCGAGAAAACTGCGCAAACGACTTAGCACAACTTCAAATATTGATAAACCACAGCATAGGCGTTCTCTTGTCAATAGGTCACCTTCTCGAGCAATTAAGGCTTGCTATACGAACATGATAGAAATAATAAACAGGATTTATAAGAAACTTTCAGACACAATTTACTCAAATTATTGAAAATTATACATCAAAATCTAATTTCACATGAAAACAGAAGAGTCAATATTTAACTGACTTGTTATCAAGATTAATAAAAACTATCACATAATTCCAATAAAATATTTACTTATGTATTCATAACGTAAAATAGAGAACAGTACCTTTGGGGTTCCAAGTTTGTCTACATTAGGAACTATCTGCAATGCTGAATACTTAGTTTCCAGCCTCTTTTGTTTTGTTTCAGGTTTTTCACCATCTAAAATGAATCCATGACATCAGTTATAATACAAATGCAAAAAACATTACAAGGCTATATTATTCATCTAGGAGTTAATGCACATTTGACTACAAAAGACATAAGAAAATGAAGGCAAATTAAGATGTGACATTTTGATGGCAAGAAACAATACATAGAATATTACCTTACAAATCAGAAGAACTGTCATATAAAACAGCAGATAAGGAAGTAATAATAATACTCTTTGACCATACGAACTCTCTTTCAAATGATAACTAATATCTCGAGTGAAACCTCCAAACATTGAACACAGGAAATGAAAAAAATTTCAAGGAAATTGCTCCCTAATTTTGCCAATTAAGTTAAAATGAGCAAGAGTACTACAGATGTGATCCTTGATTGAAAATGAAACTATCTTAAACAATTACGAGGATTTATCACGTAAATACATAATAGTACAGGAATTACTTACCTTATTTACCCAAATATAGTCTCCACCCTTTATTTTAGGAGGCAAAATATAGGGGGGAAAATGAAGTTGAGTAAAATCAACTTTCTAAAAAGTCTTTCTGAAGGAAAATGCTCATTCAAAATTCCATGTGAAGTGGTTGGCACTGATAGGTATAATCAAAAGTACTTTAAAAGCTAACTGGTGCAGTTAAACTTCTCTTGACTTCGCCATATCCACACAGACTTTATTTCTAAGTGCCTGAGCATAATTTAGAATTCGCAGTTTGATGTGAGCGTCAAAGCATTTTTGATCGTCCAACTTTCGTTGCGTCGAAGATCCCCATCTCTCGAAAAAATCATGTGTCGCGGTCGGCACGGTGACGGCAGTCGGTAATTCCTAGACGACACGGACCATTTCGGTTTTCACTTCGAATGAGTGTCAAATCCCGCCATCATTGATTGATGTTCTTTGTGTTACGTTACGTATACGGCTTCTGTTCGTTTAACTCGTAATCTCTTACGAAACTTTGAATTAGCAGTTTCCCCGTCCTAAACTCCTAATATAGTCCCCCCCCCCCACCACCAGGGTTTTTTCCGAAAAAAGGGGGTCTATATTCGGGTAAATACGGTAAGGATACATTGAATGGTCACAATAAAACAAACCTAATACTAGCCATAAATTAATATGTGGGTCACTCAACTCTTTTTTTTGCACTTCAATTTAAGTGGGAAGGAACAAACAAACAGCCAAAAATCATATGAAGAAGGCAGGAATTGGATATATCAGGGTTCAATTCATGCATGTTGTTTTGAACAGGAAATCATAGCATGGACCAAAGGGAAAGTTCAATGTAGGTAGGTATTTGATACATGTAGGTTTGACTAGTTAAGGGATATAAGTGGATTTAACTCTAGTTATATTTAGTTGAACTTCTCTATATTGCTTGTACTTTTGAGAGTCATTGAATCTATTAATGACTAAACAGTACAATAAAATAAAACAAAATTTCTGTTTTTCAGGCAGGTATACAAGTGAAATATCTACCATCCTATTTAATGTTTTAGCATTACCTTTGCAATAGGGTCGAGGTAAAATGTTTTGAAAAGGAGCAGCATGCAGAAGATCACACACTTCTTCTTGAGACAATGCTTGTTCCATTAAGAGACAGAAAAGAATAGTATTCCCAAGTTCACGGAAGCTGTGGAACATTTCAGTTCTAGCATCAGGGTACTGGACAATATCATTGAGTTGTGCATGATAGAATCCCAGAATTCCTGAAGTACAGAATGTATAATAAGATAGTGATTACAATCAACTAACAAAAATAAAAACAAATACGAAGTAAAACCAACCAGGAGATCCGTAATCATAGCGAGGCAGTTTACACACTTTAGGCATAGCTTCCATAAGAGTTTTGGTAAATTGTAAAATATTCCCTTGTAGTAGACTTTTCACAATTTTCAACAGTTCTTCCATTACAACAGCAATACCCTGATATCCCAGGAGTCGACACATAGTTCGAAAATGCTGGGCGCCAACAAAGCCTGCAAATAAAAGAATATTACCGACCATCGAAAATTTAATTCAAATACATTACCTTAAATTTGAAAGTACAAAGCACAAGTAATTTCTAATTATCACAAAAATACTAACCAGTGTATTGGCCATATATTGTGCTATATGCCAGGTTTAATTGTTTACTTCCCCAAAGGTAATGATGCCCCATTTGAGGTGGTTTATCACGATGAACAGGTTGAGCAAACTGGATCCCTCTACATCTAACAAATCTAAAAAAAAAATTTCATTAAGAATTATACAATTAAAAATTAGGTGAACTATTATAATTAAATTTGCAATAATCTCATGTTGAATTTGAATATACTACCGGCTTGTTGCAGCATTGTAACAATAATTTGGAAGAAAATCGTAGTTCAACTCCCAAAATACATGTAGCGTTATCCTTCCATAAGGAGCAAGTACATTATGATTTGCTTCACGAAACATAGCATCATAATCATCAAGGGCAAGAAATTTTGACAGCAGTTTATGACATAGTCGATTCACTTGGAGGAGACCATCCAATTCCTGAAAAGACAGTTATTAAATGTAAATAGAATTATCAGTAACTCTGGAGAAAGCTACCTATTTCCACTTCTCCTCCATCTCTAAGTGAATACCAATTTCAAATTTTATACCACTCACCACAACACCAGTTATGTCTCCAGCTTCAAATTTACTGATAGCAAGATCCAGAGATTTCTGCATATCAGCATTTATTCTTTGAGTAATTAGTTTGTTAAGGTCAATTGATCGCCCCAAGAGTTGAACATGTCTCTGCTTCAAGAGTGTCTCATAGCGATTTGCCCGAGGGTATGCCAAAAGATATGTTCCCTGTGCCATGCACTCCACACGGAATCTCTTATCCAACAAAATGCTACACCGAAAGGTCATAACAAGAGTAATAATTTATTTCAGCACAAATAAATGTTCTAGTGTAATAATTTGGGTACTCTCACCTCGATGCAAGTTGTTTATAATGAGCGAAGATTTGTTCACTGAGTTTGTACACAAATTGATCAAAACACAAATTGACTTCAGCTTCTACTTCGTCATACAGAAACTGCTTACGAAAAACAGTTAATGCATACAATGCACTATCATTATACAAGTCCAATGGATACAAAACATACCTACAATGTGAATAATAGCAAAAAAATCATTCATCCAACTTGCTCTAATTTTATAGCAACAATAGAAAATTAAAGATATTAAGAAAAACATACTCCATCATAGAGGGCTCCTTTGTTCTCAGGATATGATCAGTAAGAATCCAGGGCATAGACATTTCTATAGGAAACTGAAACACGAGACAAGGCAAAAAAACTAACAACAAGGAAATTGAGTAGTTTTCTTTGGTTAATATAAGTAATGTAAACTTGCTACATATATTCACAAGCACAGCATCCTAGGTAAGTAAAATAATTACCAAACAGTTATTCCTACAAAAAACAAGCATTCATTTATGTATTTTATAGCCAAATACTATCAATCTGAAGTTAGTCAATCAAATGTTAGTGAAAACAAAATGCTTGAAAATTAAATTTCTTCACTCAACAATTAAATTGTATTAGTACATTATTGATGAATACCCTCTTGATTTCTTTTAACAACTATTATAACCTGTCACTTTATTGAATTTATGACAAAAGCCTTGAATGTATTTGGTGGTACACACCATACAAATACAATAAATAGACTAAATATTATCAATATAAGAAGGAACAAAAATATTAATGGTACAATTGATTGAAATGACACATTTAACCACATTCTTCATGCTATATCCAAGTGATCCATTGTGCTCAAATTGTGCTAGTATAGAGGCTGTTTCCCCACAACGTCTATGCTTAGTGAACTAATTATGTGAACTGTGCACATAAAACAGAATGATTGTAACTCAAAATACACAATTTAGATAAGCACAGTGCCTTCCACCACTACATGAACTAAACTCACAATATTATTGATATTCAAAATAGGTAATATAACTTTTGTTGCATTACAATAATTCAGCCAAACTGTTCCTTTAAAGATTTTAATAGATTACAGAGTCATATATTTTCATGAATGTGATAAAAATGTACGAAACAATTTTAAAGAAATAGAAGCTTCAAAAATATTTATTACTCATACCATGCAAGAAACAAAGAAACTAAAAATATCAATAAGGATACTTTTTCTGCACACCATACACCTTTAATACTATTAGCATGGACAAATCATTACATCAAATATATCTGGAATTCAATGTACCATAAAACTAAAGAGGTACTATAAAAACTAGGAATAAAATGGAAGAATAAATAAAACTTAAAAATCCAATTGCAAATACAATTGAATACAACACTTTTAAGGGGTACTAGAGAAAATCAATGGGCGCACCATCCAGCTGCACTCTGCAAGACACCAAGCAACCAACATGGACACATGCTAAATGCGGAAACAGCCAACTAAAGTTATGTTTCAATTTCCACCAGCAATCAAAACAAAGTCCCTGATGTTCCAATTGCTAACTACACTCAAGCTAACTACAAAAATAATACCAACTTATTTAACAAATTGAACTAATCTACAGATAGTAAAATCTTTTCAATTCTCTATTATGCACAGGGACTATGCTTAGACCACCAGCTCTTTCCAATGCTCTACCTGAATACGTTTCTCCATGGTGATGAGGTCGCTGCATTCTTCATTATGCTGATGTCTCACCGTACATTTCTAAACGACAATGAAACAAGGTACCAGCACCATTACAAAATAACTACACTAGTTGTTACCTCAAAAGAGTTGAGGCACCAAGAAGATCCACATTTGTAAGGGTATCAAAGAAAAACTATAATTGTGCAGATTGGAGTTGACCACAAGGTACACACGTTAACATTTCAGACTCAAAACAACATTTCAATAACAATAAGAAAAGTGTCAATTGAAAAAAAAACAGTATACTCCCAGGTCAAGATTATTTTAAGAATTTTGTTAACTTTACATATTTTCCAAATTTGTGTCTTCCTGAAATAAACTATAAAATTCAGTACAGAATATTCAAAGTAACAGGCAGGTAAAAGCTATAATGTTTGAATGTATTATTATTGCAAAAGCTTTAAGTTATTTAGAAGTTAGAAATAATTCTGATTTATAATATTTTAAATCGTCACAAGGCAACTTTAGCGTACTCTGGGCAATAAAGCACAAAATTTATTAGATAATAATACATACAATAGGGAATTGTTACTTGTCCATGCGGAAATTATCTCCATACTGTAAAGTAGTTCAGAAAAGAATTATAATCATCCTTGAAGTTATTTTTGTCTCCTATCAATTCAATTAGATTATTTTGAGAGTGAGGCGTTTTGAAAGTTACAATTATTGGCCTCTTCTTTTTATTTGTAAGATTCTCCTGTTTAAGTTTGATATATCTCTAAACCTCTATGCACACTAAAGGAAACTTCATATACTTCATTAAATTTCTCATTTCTTTTACCATTCCAATAGCTTTCAACATTACACTTAAAGTGATCATATGCAGTTTGTAACTGCTTTTTCTACAGTAAATTCATTTTTATAGAAACAGTCCATCTTCATCTGCATAGTGAAATATAAGTAAATAAGTAAAGTCTAACTTGAGCTTTCACTCATATGTATTTCACTTGATAATGGTGCCAATGGGCCAAAAACATCACGAGTTTTTTCAAAGTTTTAAAAGTTTTGTATTGTTCGTGTGTTTTACTTAGTGATGTTTTTCCACTGAATTCTACAAAATAAATTATTGTCTGCTAAAAAACATCATTAATTATTTACTTATTTTTATATATTTACAACTTTCTTGGATTTGCTCCTTTCTCAGTCACAAATGCCAAACCTATTTGTGACCAACATTTTTCAATTCATATTCAAGATTTGCCACTTCACACTGATTTCTATTGTCACATGAAATTTAAAAGTATCGTGACAATTGCACATATTTTGAAATAGTTAATTAAATATGTTAAACAAGAAATTACTGAAGCCTATTATTAACCTTTTCATGTTTGCACCAAACATCCAAAAATCATTCACTGTAACCTAAAATTTTTCATTTTTAACCAAAAATCAGATTTGAAGTTATAGCAATCTTTCATAGTTAATTCATAATTTTGCTAACATTGAACTGCAACACAACAAAATTAACACCTCCGAATATGATTCAAAGGACCTCCAAATTTCACAGAACCACCTAACAATAGTAGGAATTAACAGAATACAAACTTCAACAAATTATACATTGACATTGACTAGCAGAAAAACATAAATGCTACAAACAACATTAAAAAAAAAAGTATTAAATAGAAAAAAGAAAATACAACATGAAAAATAAAGACAGAGGAGAGAACTTTTCTGAAAATAAAAAGATATACAAGAAAAGAAACAAAATCTTATTAAGTCATAAATAAATTACATAGAATTTATTGACTGAAAATATATTACCAAAAAAAACAACGAAATATTTCAAACAGTTTTGGAGCACCAACAGAAAATAACTTTACAAAAAAAGTTTATTAAATGAAGAAAGTCCACTAATTTATTATAAAACCATGATATTACTGTGAATTAGCTAATGAATGTTCCTTGAATATTGTATGATTAAATAGTTATAGAGATTTTTGGTATACGATAAGAATTCAATTATGCCACTGCCACTTCATTGCTCAGAATTCCTTTAGACAATGAGAAATACTAAAGGAAGTTGATAAATCCTGTTTCAACTTAAAAGCAAGACAGTGATATAATAACTAAATTAAACTAACAAAAATTTGTACATGCCACATATCCCCTTTTTTATGTTTCATTCTCCAAACCCTCTCAAGATTTAGCATTTGTATTCATATTTATAAAATAAGGACAGTATTCATCCATACCAAAAATATGAGGAAATGAAGAGCTTTTTTCATGCTTTTTTATATAGTGCATATGCATTGTTAAACACATGATCAGAACATCACTTTCGATATCTCAGTCATACCCAGTGAGATAATGATCAAAATGTACCCCATTAGAAAGTACAAAATCCTGAAGTTAGGGGACTCGCACCAGTCTTAACACTGTATAATAAAGTACTTAACTTTATTTGGGCTCTACTTGCACTGTTTGACCATTTAGCTTAACTAACTGATTTCTTCTCTAAGTAGAAATGTTGCCAAAGAATGTATCACCGTCTTTACAGTTGAAAAATTTTTACATACTAAGTTCTCTATTTCAGTTGTGTACAGCCAAGAGCTGCATTTCATTGCATCTTGATCTCCTTTTGACTAGATCCATGAACAGTTAAACAGATGTCATCAGCACCGGTATGAAATGAGTCTCATCAAACATTTTACTAGTACATTGATTAGACATTACAATCAAGAGAAGTGAAACTCAACCCCTATGGACATCCTTTAGTATTAGATTAATAAACTTAACACTCAACTGCAGAACCATGTGCTTATCAGTGCTAAAATAAGACTGCACTACTTTTACCATACTCCTGGTACACCCATGCCCTTTTCTTAGTTATCCTCCTTGACATATTATCAAACGCTCTCTATACATCAAAATAGCCCACTAAAAATATGTAAAATCCAGAAGTTAAATGACAAGTAATTCAACACGCTAGAATCAGACATAAAATACTTCATAAACCCAAAAACTGATCAAGACCTATCATCAGACACAAATTTAAATTAACCCGAAATGATTCATTCACAACACACGTTACAAATAATAAGCTTACAACACTGACTACAGAAATAAATCAATTCATCACATAAAGTGACAAGATTTTTGATCAGCTATTTTTTTTTTTTTTTTTGTGTGTGTGGGGCTTTAAGGGTTTGTCAACATCAAAGTCATTAGAGCCCATGATCAGCTATTCCCAAATTCAATGTAATTACTTGAATTCTCAAATTTCCCTCATAAAGTATGTCGAACTCACACAAAAACCAACATGTGACCAATGAACAAAAATGAAATGAAAATACATTGGAGGAGGAGAAGACCGAACATTTTGTAGTCTCTTTGATTTAAAAAATAGCAAGTTTTGCATTGCTACAACACATATGGTTTCAATATGGCATATTAATTAATATTTACAAAAGTTTAAAATATTCATAAGATTACCTGAATTCGTCTTCCCATGGTCATTTCCAAATAAAATTCACGATACCATAACTGAGACAAATCGCAGCAATCTTGTAATGAAGCTAAAACAGAAATACATTGTACAGGTATTAAAACAAAGCAAACAAGACTGTACACAAATAATCCTTTGATTAATGCTTTGTTAAATGTTTTTTTCAATAATATCTTAATGTGACATTTTAATTTCAGTATTTTAAAGTTAACTTTAAAATAAACTAAATAAACGCTTTAACTCTAATATTGCGTAATATTGCATTAGTTATTGTCGAATTAATTTATCTGCAGTAGTCATCCTAAATCATTATTTCTGTCATTTTAGTTGTCAGTTCATTTATTTACTTATTTATTGAATATCGCTTTTGCAATTTCTGTAGTAATAAATTTATTGTTATACTAATATCTGTCAGTGTTAGCTGTCAGTTTGTTTGTTTGTTTGTTTGTTTGTTTGTTTGTTTGTTTGTTTATTTACTTATTTATTTAATATCTCATTTGCAATTTCTGTAGTAATAAATTTACTATTATCCTAATATCTATCAGTGTTGTCAGTTCTCGTGTACTCATTTGCTTTTGTCGTTAAGTTGCTAACCAACTCACAACAATGGACACAATCACATTCCTCAATGCATTCAAAGCTGACCTTCACAAGGCTTGGTACATTATATTGACACATGGATCAGTACGCTGGAAGAGGTCAATAAGAACAAGATCGGTAGTTGGACCAAAGTCAGAAATTCTTGCCTCTAAGTCAAATTCTTCCAACTGCTATCACTTGGTTCGACCAAATACACATACACCAGTCCAACTCTTCACTCAAAATAGGTTTAGTGTGTTAGATGACATGTACCAGTTTTCTCCCTTACCTACTTGTTTCATCCCCTCCCGCCCAGAACCCAAATCTGTTCACAAACCACACACTGGTAAGCACAGCTAACCAAAACCACATGTTACCCAAAGATGAAGCCAAGCTTAAATTCCACGCAGAAATCAAACGTGCTTAAATTAGCTGATTCACACAGTCGTCACATGTCTTCCAATTTGCATGGATTGCTTCCCAGCCAGTTCTCAGACTCCGGTTTCTTTAAGTCAAACGCTCGTGTAGCTGAAGTTATTCGAGAACTGGATACCTACACTAAAAACTCACAGAGCGGGACACAGTAATCATCATATGTGGGCAGAACGATACTAACTTGGGTGGTCATTTCAGAGTGTTTGAACATCTACAAAAACTAAAAATGGCCTCTCAGCACACAAACATAGTACTCTCTAGCCTGTCTCCATGCTTCAATGTTCCACAAATAAACCACGAAATTAACCTGGCAAACATATCCCTGGCAGACACAAAAACCACATTTTTTAAATTTGCAACCATACCTGACTGCCAAGGACTTTACCCAGCAGTTTACACCTGACATCGTCTGGAAAACATCCCTTTGGTTCTGTCCTAACTTCACATCTGACCTCACATTTTCCTCCTGCCCTTCACCCTATCCTACACCTCCTCTTCCACCTCCCTCTGCTCCTACCTCATCATCTCCCCCTCTGCCACCTCCCTCTGCTCCTACCTCATCACCACCCCCTCCCCTTCCCATCTCCACATCCATTCCTTCTCCTGTCCATTATCTTCCTCCTCCTTCCTCATCTCATTCGCCCTCATCTATTCCTACATGCACATCTCCTTCCGCCCCCATACACAGTTACAACTTGTGCTCATGAGTACGATGTGGTGCTCAAAGGTGACAATCGCGTTCGGGTGCAGTGTGTGCTTGATCCAGGACTAGAAGCTGTACCAAATTCGTATTCCCCTCCACAATCTAACTTTGATTCCACTTCTCAAGAATCACAAACTCTTTGCTAAAATAAAATAATTATATTTCATCATAATGTTCAAATTCTTTGCAAAAATAAAATAATTATATTTCATCATAATGTTCAATCCCTTTCAAACAAATTGACAGACATTGAAATTCTTTCAAACAAATTGACAGACGAAAATCCATTCGATTTGCTACGTCTCACAGAACATTGGCTTTCAACTAGCAACATCAATGATACTTATATTTCTAATTATTATTTAGCAAGTTCTTACTGTCGACAAAATTTTAAAGGAAAACATCCCCACGGAAGTATGTGTATCTACATTCATAATGATATTTTATCTTTTCAATTGTCAGACTATGAAAACTTCTGCGTTGATAGCGTGTTTGAATATTCTGCAGTTAATTTGACCAACATAGGTATTATTGTCTTATGTATTCATAGACATCCTCAATCAGATCTTGACATATTTTTTTCGGAATTTTGAGATTATTTTAAAACGTATTACACGTTAATCCAAAAAAATCTACTGTTATATGTGGTGGTTTCAACATAGATTTCCTGAGTGCTTCTGATTACGCAAATTCACCCATAAATCGATTCAAGATCGATTCTTATTGACGACTCCAACCTTGTAACTACAATAATGACCCCACTCGCCACTCCAGTTCATCTCAAACAATGCTTCATCAGATTATCGTCAACAATGAAATCTCGTATTTCTCTGAAGTGTTCTGTGCCGGATACAGCGATCACCTTGCGCAAGTGTTGACCATTAAAGATAAACTGAAACCACATAAAATTATTCACAAGTATTCTAGACAGTTTAGACATGTTTACTAATTATTTGTGTGAGGAAACTTGGAAAGATGTTTACAATTGCCAAAACACCGACAAAAAATTCAATGTATTTATTTCAATATTCATAAAATTCTTTCCAATAAAACGATAATAATTCCAATAATAGATAGATCACCCAAGGGAAACCTTCCAAAAACAAACACAGTTTACACTATCTTTCAAAACTCTATATGCAACCACCCGAATTCCATGATTCTTCTTCTTCCTGAGTATTTGTCCCGCAAAGTGCTGGGTCTGTTAGATAAATATGGTAGGTGAAGGGGGGGGGNCCTCCCCGTGGATTAATGAATGATTATGGCAGTGAGATGATGATGATTGAATGTTGTGGTAGAATGATAGGCAGGGGAAACGGGAGAACCCTGAGAAAACCTGCTGCGAACACTACCTCGGATTGTACTTGGTTTGAACCGGCGTCCCCAGAGCGCGTTAGGCACTACGCCAAGGCTCGCCCACCCGAATTCCATGATTCTTTCCGTAAATATAAAATTATTCTCCGAAAAGTAGTCTATGCAGATAAGTTATGGAAAATGACAGGCAGATACTAATATCAAACAACCGGACCGAAACCATGTGGAATATTATTAAAAATTACATGTCACCTGAAAATCGCGAAGAAAACATTTCCCTACTAAACGATGGCACTTGACATCGCAAATTTGTTTAATTCTTATTCTCGGAAGTAGGTAAAATAACTAATTCAATATCTCAAAACCAATGTCCTCCGAATATATCCACACACGAGCGAGCCCCCTTCTATGTTCACTTCCGAAACTAACGCTAGTGAAATCATGAAAATCGTCAGTTCATTAAAAAAACAAATTTTCAACAGATGATATACCCAAATTTATGGTTAAATTCTTGTCCCATGTTATATTTAATCCACTCCTAAACATTTTTAATAGTTCTTTATCGGAAGGGGTGTTTCCTCACATATTTAAGAGAACTAAAGTGAAACCTTTATACAAGAAAGGAAACAAACACAATGTTGGTAATTATCGATCAATTTCTCCACTACCCACTTTCTCAAAAATCCTTGAAAAATTGTTCTATAAGAGTCTTCTAGATTTTCTATCAAAAAATAACATTCTTTCTGATGATCAGATGGATTTCGGAAATCCTTTTCCACCACCAGTACCATATTTTCTTTCTTAAATGATGTTACCACTTCTCTTGACCATGGAGAAAATCCTCAGGGTGTTTTTCTTGATTTATCTAAAGCATTCGATGTCACTGATCATGAATTTCTCCTTTCAAAATTACAATCTTTTGGCATTCATGGACATGTGCATCAGTGGCTGATTTCCTATTTAAAAGATAGATATCAACAGGTCGAAATATCATATACTAAAAATAAAGTACTTCAGCATTGCCTTTCAGAAACAAAGTCACTAACTCGCAGAGATCCCCAAGGTTCAATTCTCAGCCCTATACTCTTTTTGTTGTATGTAAACATGTTGTCTTCCATGTCAGATTGCAAATTTGTTCTTTTTGCCGATGACACTAATCTACTATGTAAACACACCAATGCTCAAGTTTTGTATAACCTCTTGGCTTGGTTCCATGTAAATCCATGTAAACACTGACAAAAGTGTCTGTCATTTCACAATAGTATCACAAAATCTTTACTCCAGGTTTCTCCTTCGTTAAACACAACAAAAACCTGTTACTAATACAAAGTTTTTAGGTCTTTATATTCAAGACAATCTCAAATGGAATTGTCATGACAATCTTAATTCCAAATTAAGTAAATTGTGTTATGCATTACTAATCTTAGTTAATACTGTTAGTCCACATATTTCCCGTTGTGTATATTTTGCAAATGTTTACTCCCATTTACAATACAGTGTCGTCATCTTTTTTTTCTGGGGTAATTCCGGGCAGAGCGTCCAAACTTTCAGAATTCAAAAGAGGATTGTTCGGATAATTTGTAAATCTCGCTCCCAAATCTCTTGTAAACCTTTATTCAAGGAATTAAATATTTTAACACTTCCCTGCATTTATATTTATGAAACTGTCGTATTTGTTAAGACCAAATTACTGAAGCACCACCCTTGTTTCATACAAAACAGTTTTGTTCATGAAAACAATACTCACAACAGGAATAATATTCATTGCCCAAGAGTGTCAACCGTGCTTTGCCAAAAAGGGTCGTAACATTCGGGAATCATTACATATAATTCCCTGCCCAAAAATATAAAAGATATTATTAAATCCACAGTGAAAGCTACCTTCTGCTCCAGTGCTTCTACACTGTAAAAGAATTTATTGATTTTAATAAAAATTAAAGCCGTCTTGTACTTTCTCACGCCATTGTTGTAGTACTTTCAAAATATCCGACAACAATTTCAAAATTATTTTCCTGCATGCTTGTATTATGTCTTATTATTCATA
Organism: Laupala kohalensis; assembly: GCA_002313205.1. NCBI lineage: Eukaryota > Metazoa > Arthropoda > Insecta > Orthoptera > Trigonidiidae > Laupala > Laupala kohalensis. The sequence goes on from NNCF01126904.1 coordinate 645,433, forward strand.
TAAATTTAGTTGTATATGTACTCAACCCTAGCACGGTTGTGTACATTAATTCTGTAGCCCCATCCCGGCCCGAGTTTTTCTCCGATTTTCCTTTGGGTAGAAGCGGATTTTTTGTAAAGACTCATTAGGCTCTTGCCTAGAGATGGCATCAATTGATATAATTATTAGCGAATTTAGTGTTATTTAATAGTTAAGAATTATCAACAATACTTTCCAAATGATTTATAGCTTGATAATAATATGTTTTTGTGAAATGACTTTTCTATGTTTTATTAAATACAATATTTGTTGGTATTTGTTAATACTATAACACGTGTTGAACTATTTTTTATCATTAGGAGCATGTTGAAATGTTAAATCTGCCTCTGCCTTAGAGCCCTTGATCGGAATTGATGGGATGGTCCCTTGCTTGCTTCCGGAGAGTAAATTAGTTTATTGTTCTCCACGTGGTCATATGCAGTTTGTAACTGCTTTTTTGACAATAAAGTTTATTATTTATTATAGAAAGAAACTAAAATACTTACCACTAAAACGTAAAAGATAATTCCAAAAAAATGAGGTCTTGTGGAACTGGTCAATTTGAACTAAGTATTGTCCATCAATATCTTTTCTCAAAGTCCTCTTTCCACCTGACTTATCAGCAATAAGAGATTCAAGCATTGTTCTCACCATATAGAGCTGTGTTGATGATGGACCTAAAAATTATTTATGGTTTACAACAACTTGATCCAGAAAATTGAGATAAATGTAATATATTAAAGGTATTTTCATTATAATAAAAATTATTAGAACTTGGTGAACTTCTGACACAGCTTCAAAAGCTACAAAAATACCACCAATGATAATACTTTCATCATATTCATATATGTAAATGGAACAAACTTCAATACAATTAAGAAAAAAATTCCACAATTAATGATGAAATATTATTCATTTAACTACTTCAAAATATCCATGAATAATTCAACTACTTAAAAATATTTCCAATGTTACTCACCAACATTCCTACGTGGCACTTTAATTCCAAAGCCATTGTCCGGATCCTTTTTACCCTTCAGAGCAGGATCTTGTTGGGGTTCAACACCACGCTGCCAATCAGCACAGGTCTCTCTGACAGAGACAATAATACTAAAAGAAATCACAAAAAAATCAATTCTAATGATTTCTTCCCCACTGTTCTTTGTATTTTAAACTTGAAAAAATAAATTGATAACAAAGAATTTTAAAATAGTACAGATTTTAAGATATACAAAATCCACAACAGAAGAGTTACATTTAATTGTGCTCATTACACGAATAATCCACTCAAAAAGCAAAATTTATTTACCTTCTAATAAGATCCTTCTTGTTCTTAATAGCTTTCCTCAAAGGTTCACGGAGAACCAACTGAACAAAGTCTTGGAGCTCTGCATAAATATTACGTCTTATAGCATCAGTAAACACTGTCTCCATTCTGGCCATCAACACCTGAAGACCTTTGATCATTGCTATAACTTCAATGAGGGCAAATTTTTCTTCATCAGTATAATTATATCTTGTAGCCTAAGAAGAAAAACATAGCATTACAACGGAATACCAAATGACTGGAATATTTTTAAAAAAATTGATTTTACCCTTTCATACTCCTCTGCTTCAGCAGGGCATTCTTTATTTTGATGGTGATCAGTGGGATGAAGTAATTTCCAAGAATACAATTCTGTTACAACACTAGTCCACTCAGACAAAAGTTGCAATCCTCTTAAAGCTAGTTCAGAAGTTTCTCTGTTTTCAGTATCACTTCTTGTCTCTTTGTAAGTAGTTGTGACCTATAAATAATGTCTTTACTTTAATAAAAGTTAAAATAAAAATAGTTACAATAATAATCCTCCCAGGTGACACCATTTTATGGAAGAACTGTATGTGTGTGTGTGGGGACACACACACACACAAACATACACAGTTCTTCCATAAAATCGTGTGTGTGTGGACACACACACACTTGTGAGCTTCCATAAAACTGGAGGCTATACCAGCAGTAGCATAGCTCCTAGCAGTAGAGGAGTTAGACGAAGAGTGACCACCAAAGGTCTATTTTCAATCAAATCCCTTTCAGTACAGAGTCAACGGCTTTTATCTGTATGCAAGCCCTTGAGTAGAAGCTCCAGCGCAAGAGGGGAAGTGGGGATACTTTTCTAAAAACATTGACTCACTATCAGAATAAAAATAATAGATATCTTGGTTTACACTTGTATAGAAAGTATGCAATGTGTAAGCTTGATATTCAAAATTAACCTTATTTTATTCCTGCTTTGACCAATAAGAGGGAATTTGACTGACAGGAAGTATCTGCAGTTACGTTAGTAGCTAGTAGTAGTTTTGGTTTATACCTGAAAATATGTACCTTTTCCTTATCCCAAGAGTGAAGTGACTACTCCATAAATCTATAGTTACCTGACATAAGGGTTCATAATTATCATTTTCATTAAAGGGGAAACCCACACTAATGGAGAATATTAATTAGAATGGAAAGAGGCAGCTATCTGAGAAACAATTAGACATTCTTGGAGCTATCATGGGGAATGCAAGCATACAGACCAACCGTGGTAGGTAACTATGGGAAACCTAAATGTGTTATGTCAATGTTAAAGAGCCTGTGTTTCAGTATGATTACTAACCACCAGAGCATGGAAACCAAAGATGTGCTACAACTACTGGGCTGAATAGATAAATTGTCTCATTGAGCATGCTTATTTAACCATCACATAATTAGAGACATAAGACTTACAGGTAATTACTGTTCTCACAATTCAACATCCTTTTCTGAAACAAAAGATTGCAGAACCAATAGTTGACAAAAAAACTGATAACTAATCAATAAGACTTAATAAAATCAAATGAGAAATTGCAGATAGGTAGAAAGATATTGAAGTAATAATCTTGTCTTGTTCACTTTAAAGAAATTCATGAAACAAATTCAGAGCCTAAAGTACTGAAAAAGCCAGAAGTATTTCATATAACTGATCTTCAAAAGATATGAATCATTACTAATACACACAGGAATGAATCCATCAGTAGAGGCAGATCTATGGAAATGGCTGATCATAGGGGACTATTTCACAGAAACTGGGGATTTTATGTTAATTCTCTCAGGCCAGGAATTCAGAACAAACAATTATAGTAGAGAGAGAGAAGAGGAGAGAGATACTGAAATCCAGTAGAAGGAAATGCCTAATTGTTTCAGAAACTATACTTGTTAGTGCATGTTGCAAGCTATTTGTTCAAACAGGTTACATTCACAGGTACTCCTTTATAGGAAAATTATCCTTAAAAAATTGGCTCATAAATAACAATTCTCTAGAGACAAATTATCATATTACAACTATCAAATAATGTATCAAATTAAATGTAACACATTATCATAGCCACAAATAACATAACACAATATCTGAGAAAAACTCTAAATACATCACACTCTCTCTAGAATCCAAAGATGAAGAAAGTCATACAATATCTACAACATAAGAAATACAAAAAATATACCCTGAAGTCCGGAAATATTACATCTATCCAAATAGTATTACATATCTCTGCTTAAACCTATAATAAATTATAGTTAAGGAAAGAAGTTATTAAGAAAATCACCAGAANATCTCTGCTTAAACCTATAATAAATTATAGTTAAGGAAAGAAGTTATTAAGAAAATCACCAGAACATGATGAATATTAAGACAAATAATGGACACTTAGCCCCTGCCTTTCTATCAGTCAGTATTTCCAGATCACAAGGAGTGAAAAACATTCTAGTCCACTTGGTTCACCACATTTTCACTTTTAACTAGCAGGGCCATTGAAGTGCCCTTTTTTTATTGATAAAAATTTCAATCAACTCTTTTGAAATTAATAACACAAAATCAGAAAAGAAAACATATATTACAGATTACTTAAATTTGAAACAAAAAGTTGCAAAGTCAAACGTTACAGTTTTAACGTTTATATGGTATAAGAACATTTAATAGAGATAAAAATTAAATATTGGCTGCGTATGAAGCACAAATTAATAATCCATTGAAAATGTTGAACATAACACAAGTAAAATCTAATGGAATAAAATAAACAGTAAGGATAAAAAATAATACAAAAAAATTACCTCATTGCTATAGCGAGCTAACTCACTAATATACTTAACATGATCCTCACGAATTTGGGGTAAATGTACCATTAAGTCAGCTTGGGGACTAATACTGTTTGAACTTGACAATGGCCATTTTGAGGGGTCAAAATGCTTGCTTCTTTTAATGTAATTAAAAGGTGCTATTTGCATATCTCCAAACAGTGGAACAACTTCCAAATTCTGAAAATAACATTTTTGCATTACATATTCACAATTGCTCATATTCACACACAAAAAAAAAACACACACTCCAACTCTAGGTAATATTGATGTGAATGAACAAGATAACGACAATGGAAACAAGCAGTTTTGTTAGAGATTCTCTTACATTTGTGGTTATATACCATCAAAATATTATCCAGTTTCATGTTTTGAAAGTGAAAGTTTTTCATGCTAGGAATGTTTATGCCTGAAGAAGATAGATAATATACAGCCCTGCACCTTCAATAAAAAATGTCAGGTTATACCCTTAGTTTGTGTGTCTGTGTGTTTGTGTGTCTGTGTTTGTGTGTCTGTGAATGTGAGTGTCTGTGTTTGTGTGTGTATGTGTTTGTGTGTGTGTGCGTGTAAGAGAATCTCTAACAAAAAATAACTAAATTATATAAAGCTCTAATTTTAATTGCACAGAATACAAAATTGAGAAAGAGTTTGTAACATTTTGGTACACAAAGTAGATAATTTTGGATCTAACAACAGAAAAAGGGTAAAGAATTTTGGAGATAATCTCATGTTCATTGCTGGCATAAAAAGACTCTGAGCACTTTAGTCTAAATATGTCAAACTTCTTCACATAGAAACATCAATTAGAGTTACATATGCATATTTCTAATCATTATTCTTTAAATTTTTTTTTTTGAGTTAACAAGTATAAAGGGGTCCAACTCCACCAACCCTTCCCATGTCTATGTCTGCATCTTTTTATTGAAAAATAAGACATCTGGCTCAATATTTACAAACAAATGAGTATAATTTTCAGATTTATATAGTGGAAGGAGACAGGTAAACTTCAGTTTAAAAAAATTAAATTAAATTCATATCACTCCTTCATAACATGAGCAATTACTCTAGTATTTTAGATCATTGTGAATTTCATAAATTTTACAAGAGAGAAATAATTTTCCATTAGTTCACTTAATGAAGTCCAATCATAAATTGCTCACCTTAAATATTCTATCAATTTTCTCCAGCTTCAACTTTTTCTTTTGATCAAGTTTATTAATATTACATAAATCACTATCCATCAAAAACAGACCAAATCCCATAACTTTAACAAGCATATGCTTCTCCGCAGGTGTGAGGTACATTTTGGTTTCAAACATGTGAACACAAATGTTAACAACATCAGCTAATAGTTCTTCATAGCCAGTTATTTTCTCCAAATTTTCTTTGACAGTATCTCGAATTTTATTTTGAGTGGCAAGAAACATTGAAAGATTTTGAGATTCTTGTAGCGTCTGTGAATCAGCCATTACTTTCAAAAACTGGGCAGCCCTGAAAAAAAATAAACCAAAAGTAGTTGAGTAAAATTGAACAAATTCTAATTAATATTTAATTATTGTTTCAATGAAAATATCAAGCAATCAAATCAATTCAGAAATTAAATGAATCACGCTTTGTGTCACAATAACTATAAGGGCTGCAAAGGTGCAACAGAGTAAGGCGGGAAACCAACTCAAATATTTTTATCCAATTGTAATTGCTATAATAACATTTCACTTTCATGTTGCTCAAAAATACATAACTTTTTAGATTTCTAATTTACAAAACAGTTAAGGGTAAATTTCACACCTTTCCAGACTGAGAGAAAAGTTTCTCCAGAATATATTTTTCTGTTTGAAGAAAATTATGAATTCTATAAATTCCTAATTATCCGTGCTTTGAAAAAGTCATTTGATCCCACTAAAAAAAGTTGCAAATCAGACTCATCATTGCAAAGATTTGGTGTTAAACAGAATTGTTTTAATCTTTCTTCAAACTCTTTTAGTCTTTGAAACCCTGTGACACTATAAATTTATAAATATTTAACTGAGGGAATATGTTACCTTTTTTCTTCTTTTCTTTTCTACTTTCTATAAACTACTAGATTATTATGTAATGACTATAAACTACGTGAAGAAGATTTTGGTAATGATGATTTTAAATGCTTTAGATAAATCAAGAAACATACCCACGTATTATCTCCACAACCAAGAGAATTTGTTTAAGAAAGAAAATATTATGTTACTGAAAAAGAATTTCCTAAAACCATGCCAGGATTATCAGAGATTGTTATTTTGTATCTACAAGATGCTTAAAGAACAGTTTTTCAAGGATTTTTCAAGTGTGAAACAGAAATTGTCATATAAGAAGAGTATGAAAAAAGTATTATATACTAAGAAACACGAAAAAGAATTTCTGTATCAAATTTATACAGAATAAATACAAATATGCTGCAGAAAAGTATTGAAAAAACAAGAACAACCTCCAAAGAGTGGGAAAAAGAGGTCGTCATATCAGGCAAAGCAGTGAATCACAGGAAGACATTTTAGAAGCCCTATGTTTTAAGAGAGAGAAACCAAGTAAAGAATGATACAATACACAAAAATTAAGTTTCATGCCAATCAAATAGATTAATTACTAACCTTCTATATGTTGAATAATCATTCTTAACACTTGATTTCATGTTCTTCAATTCATCCAACACAGCAAACATATTAATAAATTTACCAAGAGTAAGAAGATATGCTTCAGATACAAAATCTTTTCTTTTCTCTTGATGACAAAGCCTCTTCACTTCAGCAGAAAATCTTTCAATTGCTTTCCGCTGTAAAATGTATATGCATTTAAAGTATTACCTATCATTTCATTACGACAAACCTAATAAATATGGCAAAATTACTGTACCTGAAAATACATGAAATTCAGCAGTTTGTTGACTTCAGGAGCTAGTACTTCCACTGTTTTTTCATAAATTTCCACTCTATTGGGTTGTTCATTTGACTTTGGTTGAGGAATGGCTCGAGAACAACAACGCCAAGTGTATAACATTACTGCATGGACCAATCCTTCCTCGAGTAATTCATTCTAAGCAAAGCAAAAATTATAAATACTGTGTACTCATCAAATTATCCTACATACTATGCATAGTATCATTAAAACTTTACCAGACTAGCATGAACAGTTGCTTCCTCAATATATTTAGCAATGCCTGTAACAAAGCCATTCCTATCTTCAAAATTTGTATCAAAATTAGCCTGATACACAACTGAACATGGCTGTGCTTCAATACATGGCTGTTCATCAGGCAAAGGCAATTCATCTAAGACATCCACGTTCGACAAAGCATCTTGTAACGTGACTTTTTCTGTTGCCATGGTGCAATTTGTCCAGTGCTACAATTCTTTGGTGGTAGAGTAGTAATCACTATAACATTAAAATGATTTCAGAGCAGAAAATGGAGATATAATAGTAGGTACACAATTGCGAGATGACTTGAACAGTTCTTGCAACAGCATTCATACCTGCATTCCAAAAATTTTCTAGCACAATATTATGGGCATCAATTCCTCCAAATCTATCAACTTCAATAAACATAAATCACCGCAAGACATCTTATACTTCGGAGCGTAACAAACGCTCGACCCTAATCAGACACTCGAGGTCCACGACAATAGAGCACATTTTTCTTTAAATAAACTAAAAATTAAACACGCAATTTCTTCAATATCATGAAATAGGGAAAGTCCGATTCAGTAATATGAACATTAAAAAGACACATGAAATAGGATTTGCACGCTTAACAACAAAATGTTATCAATTCCTACATTTCATTTCAAACAGTAATTGACAAAATTGACAGCCGCAGCCAGCCCAACCCACAACGCCGCTTCCGCTATTTTCCACAGTCGACCAAGCACTCAATTTGATTAATGGTTTGATCGATGGAATAATACATCGATTACCAAGGCCGACGAGGACGTTGTTGAGCGCGCAATACGACTCGTGTAATGCCGGCACCACTTGGCGTTGCGCATTTGCCAACACAATCAAGTGTAGATGGGCTATTTGTCTTTATTCGATGAATTTGCTCTGCTATGGCAAATAGGCAAATACGTGAACACCCGTATCCGTCCTCTTGTCAGTTTTTAGTCGTACATCAAAGGACTCAATTAGGCAAATATTTGAGTGGACCGCCCACACTTGGTTTGCCGTGTATCGCTCAGTAACGCGCATGTAATCGAGATTTGTTGATATCCGGATCTTTAACCTATATTTTCTCTTTTCTTACTCTACAATATCTTCAATAAGGGATGGAACATGTATATGGGATGGGAAAACGAAACAGTATAAATATTTCTTAAATTAGTTTATCGTCCTCCGCGTGGTCATATGCAGTTTGTAACTTTTTTTTTACAATTAAGTTTATTCATTTAATTATATAAAATACATCCCGTCCATCATAAGTATAAGAAAACATATGTGGCATTATTGGGGTATTTGCGTGTTCGGACCATGTGAGGATGGCATATTTGTGATTTTTGTGAGTTCGTCAAATATTTATCCAAATACAGCGAATACGCTACACAAATACCGCAACGCCAAGAGAAGTGTCAGAATAACAAAAAAACTGCGCTTTAGTGCGCGCTCCATGATGTCGTACAAAAAAAACTAATTAAAATATATTTGTAAAAGTATTTCTGTTTTTATGATTAGAGCTTACAAAAAATTTGGGACAGAAAAAAGATAAGATTGTATTATAACATAATACAGGAAGCTTCTGTTATGGCCATCAAAAGGAAAGTGAATCCTGTAGCTTCTATAAAAAAAACACATTCAGAAGTAAAATAATACTTTGATAAACTTGCAGATGATCAAACGATTCTCCAAAAACGAAATATTATTGAAGTTATTAAAATTTAAAATAATTTTGTCTATTGCAGTTACTCAGACATCCGTTTTGAAGCCATGAATTTAAGACATGGGAAACTTTTTATGCTCCCTTTCATAAGGTACTAACTAAATTATACGAAAATAAAATTTCAAAACTTCAAAAGTTGTATAAAAAGACATTGGATCATGTTAGTCTTCTGAACTGACCTTCTCAGAATGAATGAAACTGAAAATTTTGAGCTTAAATACTGTACTCTGATCTACGTTAAGTTCGACTCAATTTCCTTCAGCTTCCCTAAAGAGATTAACTGATTTCCTCCTATTTCTCGCTTTGTAACTGTCGACACTGCAAAAATATAATTTCCGGTTTAAAATAGAGGTATACTTTTTTAGAGGAACAATGAGTCAAGAGAGACTCATTGCTCTAGGAATGCTAACAATAAAACATGCTAACAATTGTTTCTCGATTTCCTTCTGACTAGATCCGTGAACTGATATCTTGACTTGATTTTGACTAGATCCATTAACAAAACAGATATCATCGGTAGAGGTCACTGGTATGAAAAGGGTCCCATAAAACATTAACTTGTTCATGATTGCATGCTTCAATGGAGAGGAGTGGAATTCGATCTGTGGACATTCTTTAGTGTTAGACTTATAAACTGTCCATCCATTTGCAGGATCGTGTGCCTATTTGTAAAATATGACTGCACTAGTTTTACAATATGTCCTGATACACCCATCTACTGTTCTGGTATTATCCTCCTTACCAAGCACATTCTCTCCTCCATACCTTTCGTTTAGTTTCTGTTCTAAGGTATCGTCGTCTATACAATCTCACGATATTCGACCACTTCACATCATCGTCTTATTCTACGTTTAATTCGTTTTGTTGCGTTGTTTACTTAATTTATCTTGCTGTTATGAAAGATATCGCCCTACGATCACATGTCACGCCTGTATAAATTCGCCAATTGTAAAAGTTGTTAATTTATACACCTCGCGTTGTCTTTGTAAATGTGTAGCCTACCAAGGAGCGCTATTTTCCTTTTCGAATGTGTGCACACCATTGTATTATTTCTCATTATGAACTTCTTAAAGCATCTTCTACGCTTGTTTTCTATGCGGTACCCCAACAATCTTTTTCGCGCGTTGCTATCCAAACAGAAGATCAATCTTAACACTTATATCACTTTAATGTATCTGAGGTGCAACGGCGTAGTCAACCGTTCAGTAATGTAAAGTGAACTTCCACCTCTGCTCTGAGTCGCTGCACCTTCCAGTGCCAACTTTCCAGACGAAGGACCTAATCTTGAACACGGCTGAAATTACCATTCACAACTTTCCGTGCTGTTGTGGGGCCTCACGAGGCTTGGCTGTAATCCTTTCAGTAATATTTTCACAACCCGTGTAACTCGGTTCTCCACTCATCAAGACTTGCCCACTATCATGACCCTTCAGTTCCCCACTATCATGATCGCGTCGAGCACTCGCTGCAGCAAGTCACAGACTTGGGTGTTAGTTGACAAACTACTATATAAAAGGACCGTTAATAACGATAGTAGTAAATATAGCTGGGAATTTTTTCATTTTATTTCTTTTTGTGATCCTGGTTTCTCGACCATCCGGCCACTACCGGGGTTTACCTTTATCTCTTTTTTTGTTTCTAGATGTTATTTCTCTTTGTCTATTTTCTATCATATCTCTCTTCATTTCCATCTTATTTCTTTATGTTCTTCCTCCTTTCTCTTCTCCCTTGCTTCCAGCTGTCATATCTGCTTTACCAGTCATGGCTGTTCCCACTTTGCTGTATATACTGCTCAGGCATATATGTACCCCATCCCTACCGCGAGGAGATGGGGAACTTCCTACTATCTAGATATATTATTTCTTTACACACATTATTTTGTTTGCATACTCCTCAAATACATAATAAGCCTTCTCCGTAGCAATATATTTTGTCTAATCTTTGTCACTATAAATTCCCTGTTCAATTCTTTCATCCAATGTGCCCATTTTTCTTCTACTATTCCACAATTGTGTCATAATCGAGTTGTTTCTTCTTCTCCACATTTACACATCCTGCTTATTGTTAGCTTCTTTTATACAAATTTTCTTTGATGTTTCCATGTCCTGTCAATATCTCGTACAATGACGGTGTTGGCTGGAACCACCTCCTGTTTTTGTAACTCAACTTTATGATGAATTGATATGTTACTCTTCCTTCTTTTGCCTTTTCCCATCATTTATTCCAGCAACTTACTAACTCATTACTTATTGTATTTTTTCAAGCCCTTTTTGTTTTATCTATTTGAATTTCTCCCAGATGTACGGTCTAACCTCTTCGTATCATCACTCTCAAGTAATATTTACCTATTTCTAGATATATTGGCAATATCCCTAAGAGAAACTGCAGGGCCTTCGTTTACGTACTCCGGTACATCCTACTCCAGGGTAGTAGACAGCATCTTTGTATACTGCTGAGTTTTCTCTCCATATGCGTATACTTCTGTCATATCATACTTGCACTCTATATCTTATGAGTGGCCATTATGCCCTTTGATATAGCTGTACTAACTGTTTTCGACCTACTGTTGTTTTTCTTATACCGACTATCTGCAACCCATATGTTCAGACATTTTGGTAAGTTCTCATTAAACAAGTGAGTCGAATTTTTTTAGATATTGTATTGAGTCATTTACTAAGTGAATCATCTCTGGAGAACACTCTCTTTGATGAAGTTGAGTGATTTATCTTGATTGTTGACGAGCTAAGGAAATTTTCCTTTCAAGCCATGGGTTGATTCAAATTTTTTGCCATATACTTTATATATATATATATATATATATATATATATATATATATATATATATATATATATATANTCGAGTGGCAATCCTGTATCACGCAAGAGTTGGGCGAAGCAGAAATTTCCTCGCCTCGTCACGAGACGTCATACCTGATCGAGTTAGCAGGATGTAACATCGATTCATCGAATCAGATTGGCAACAACGCACTAATTTCAAAGGTATATAACCCACTTGGCTTCTTCTACCAGCGTTACTACTACTCTAGATTCAGTGCTAGTACAACCACGACTACTACGATTACTACTACTAATGAGAGTATAAACTTCTGATCTCGCCTCTCTTGTCATGGTTCGAATCCTTCATTGCCGTTGCCAAACCGACATATATTTTCTCTTGTTGAACCCTTCACAATAGGGATTATTACGTTCGAGCACATCGCATCGCTTCTCTCATTCTCGTCGCTAAGCCGACATTTTCTCGCAAGATCGAGCCTACAATTGCACCTCAGTTAATGAGTAGTAATCTCGCTATTTGCAAGTATCTTCTATTTCTTTATGAACACGACAACCGTCCGGATCAACTCTACAACAACTTCAACCTGCTGGTTTCCAGGATATTCTCTCCATGTCATCATGTCATCTCTAGGAAATCAGTATTGTATTTTTATTTCTCATCATATCATAGCATGTCATTAAATCATTTTATTATTGTTAACAATTAACTTTCAACTCACTACCTCACCCATCTTCACTTTGCATTTTTCCAATCATTATATTCTTGTGCAAGGAAAGATTGAACTTATCTGTACACCATACATTATCATTTTAACCTTTTGACTAATGTTTTATACATGGTTTGTAAATATTAATTTTTCATCTATCGTTATGCCTAAATAATTTATTGTTTGCTTTATCTGTAGTGGCTACGTTAAGAATTTTATTATTGGGTCAAGTCTGATTCTTACACGCTGCTTCAAACCGAACACTATTCCTTCTGATTTTGTTCGTGACAATGTTAATTTTAATTCTTTAGATCTTTTCTCAAAATTCTTTAATATTTCCGCACTTTTCTTTTCTAAATCTCTACGACTACCTGCTCCTATTAGGATTGATGTATCGTCTGCATAAGCTATGGTCTCTACTGGCTCTCTCTCCATTGCCTTTAATATCACATTTATAATCACCTTCCAGAATATTGGCCCAGTATAGCTCCCTTGAGGATAACCTTGCCGTAGTGAACTAATTATTCTTTCGTTTACTATGTCTAATAACACATTTCTATCTTCGAGATATGATTTTATTAATTTCATTAATTGGGATGATATGTTTTTTTCTTTTCTGACTAGATCATTTCGCACTGTCAAATGCCCCTTGTATGTCTATACAGGCAAGGAGAGCATATTTTAATGTTCTATCTTTTATTTTCTTGACCAAATACCCAATTGCATCTTCTGTTCCTTGCCCAATTGTAAATCCATTTTGGTTTCTTAGTTGATTTTTAACGCCTTTTCTAGTCTTTCTGCTATGATCTTATCCAAAATTTTCCATGTTCCAAGTAGTTAGGTAATCGGTCCCTGTGATGTGCAATCGTGTGGGTTTCTATTCTCTGGTTTAATGAAATAGCTTTAACAACACTATTTTGCAACTCCTCGGAAAATAGCCATAATTATAGCATTTTTGGAATATAAACATAATTTCTTGTCCAAAAATTGGTTCAATCTTTTTAATCATCTCGTGAGATATGCAGTCGTACCTAGGACTCTTGTTTTTTAGTTTTGCCATCATCACTTCTGTATGCCTTATCTGCTCTTCTCTGCTGACCTCTACATATTCGTATTCGTGGTTGCATTATTTTCTTCTTCTCCGTGTAAAATATCTTGTATTAACTGTCTACCAGTATCTAATCATCCTGTTATATTAAACTTCCTTTTCTTATTGTCTCCCAAATCGTCTTTTTAATCTCCCTCCTATCACATATGGTAAATCCAATATATTCGTTGCTATAATATCCAAGACAAATTGCTCCCAATCGGCTTTCTTTTTTATACGAATCATCATCTTGAATTTTTTGATATTCTCTCGGTATGTCGTTTTCTCCCTTTTATATCCTTTGATATATCTTTCATTTCACATTACGCACTCTCTTCACTTCCTAGAATTCATCATCCTACAATGTTTGTCCTCCTCTGTATCCCTGTGTCCCCCTTGCGTATTATTGGTCTCTTATTCTCAGCATATCTTACTGTAGGTTCTCTATTCGTTGGTCTATGTCCTCTTGGTTGTCAGTTATCTCATAACTCTTGCCAATACTTTCTTAAAATTCTCCCAGATTATTTTTTGTGATTTATTCTTTTCCCTTCGTTCTGACTCTCATATTCCGTTTCACGATCGTGAATAATATGCGGTATGATCACTCTCGATATCTTCCTTACCATCCCTCATTTTAGCCGTCTTCGTACATTTCTCGCTTGTAGAGTAAGATCTATTATTCATGTTCCATTTGCTGTTTGGAAGGTTGGAAGTCCACATACATTATCTATACACATATCTTTTTCAAAAGTTATCTTCTCCAACTCCTTACCCCTTTTGTTTTCTGCATGATGCCCCTACAGTTTTGTGCGGTTGTTCCAATCACCGCATAGATATATTTCATCTCCTTTATATTTACCCAAGATTTCTCTGATTCAAAAAATTCTTGTCCTTTGGAAGCAAAATCCTCTATACAGTAACTATTATCACATTTTGTCCATCATTTACTACGCGTACCATCTGCATGTTCTTTTTTGTGAACTCTTTTATTTCCATCACCTCTATCTGTTCATTACATATTTTTATTGCTGCTCGTCCCCACCTACTGTTCACATTTCTCATCGTTATTCGTAGATATGATTTTCACCCTCTTCTCATATAGCGGTCTTGCAATACACATATAGCTTTGTTCCTGTCTTCTATCTACTTTGTCAATTCCATTGCTCCGATTTCTACAATGCGTATTCTTCTGCATCACTCTAATTCCCATAATATTTGGTGTATTGTTTCTTTTACCTTTTATATTCCTCGCATTCTCGGCTCCGTACACTGTGGTCACTCTGTATTTTTTCTCTTGTTTACACAAATTGGATTTTTTGTATCTACTTCACAATCGTTCTGATCATGACTACCTTGCCGCAATTCCCGCCTTCTTTCTTTGCAGGTATTATTATTATTTATTATTTATTTGGCACTCCAGCCCTTTGAGAGCCTTGGCCGTCGCGGAGGGTAGAGTTCCTCGATTTCTTGATCCCGGCACTAGAAGGAGGAGATGTGGTCAGCATCTCGCTCCGGTCGGCTTTTTGGGTCCCAGGATAGATCCTGGTACTCATTTGATAGCAGGTTGAGTAGGCCTGGGAGCCAGTCGGGATCTTTCTTTTGCAGTACTTAGCTAAATTGTCAAAAAGATGACACAAATACCACCGAAGGGGTTCTATGAATGTGTATATTCTGTATGAGCAAAATACCACATTCACCTTTCCTTACTTTACTTACAAAGGCGAGGTGGGTGGAGAATCCAAGGCAGAGGTCGTTCGCACTTCCTCTTCCTTGTCTTCTCCCCACCTCATGCTGTGCTTAAATGTGTTATTCTTATAGAGGAAATTGTGCTTAAACAGGTATACTTTTTCACGTCGCGAATTAGCTTAATTGATTTTAATTAATTTCCTTCTCACAAAACTGTGCTTAAACTAGCACAAGCAGTGCCAAGGTCGTGTGTATGCGACAAGTCCTGACATCTCCGATCATGATGGAATCACACAATGATGCAATCTTACGTCACACGATGGCGCAATATTGCATCACACAATCTTGCGAAATCCGAAAAAAATATAAAATACAAATTAAGAAGAGGATGCAGCACACCTTGGTGGATGATGATGACATAAAAAGCTTCAAAATCCCCCACGCTCACGCAGTATTTACCTGCACACGCGTCCACCGACGAGGAGAGTCGTCTACATACGGCTCTGGTGTCTCGTGTGCGTATGCTCTCATACCCCTTGGAGGTGTGCGGTGACGTCATTCGCAAGGTGGAATGGGTTGGGGAAGACTATTAGAAGGTTAGAGCATTAGAGCTAGCCTGTGTAATGTCCAGGGTTCAATTTCCTGTTTGGGTAAACATTTTCCCCTCCTTCCATATTGCTCTCCCGGGTCGCGTGGTGGGGGGAAACATGACGTCAGAGGTGGGGAGATGTAATGGGGGGAAACATGACGTCAGAGATGGGGAGATGCGGTGGAGAGACGTCTTGAAAAGTCATACTTCATTCCCTAACGGTGTAGTCTCTCTTGAGTTGTTGTCCAGGATGGACGTCGCTGTCGTCGAGGACGGTCGTCGCTGTAGTGTCTCTCTCTTGAGCAGTCGTCACCGTCAGGTATGCATTAGTTTTTTCAAACTTTTTTCACATTTTTTGAAACCCCTTACTCTTTTTTGGAAAACATTCTCACCTCCTCCTCCAACCCACCTTCCCACTCTATGATTTGGTCATGCTCCTCCTGTTACGCCATGTTCATGCACTTTTATGCAATTTTGCATCATGTCTTTCGCTTCCTACATCTTTGTTCTTGTATCCGTTTGGATACGCGCTGGGTTGCGCAATGTTACGTCATGCCTTTTGCTTGTTACTTCCCAACCCCCCTTTGTTCTTGTATCAGTTGGCGAACCTCTCCTCCAACCCCCTTCCCCCTCCAGGGTTCGGTCATCCTGTTATGCCATGTTCAAGTTTATGGAATGTTGCGCAATGTTACGTCATATCTATTGCTTTTAACCTCCCAACCTCCCCTTTGATCTTGTACTAGTTTGCGACCTGATAAGAGCGGATAAGAGTTCGTGACCGCTTATCACCGGAAGTGGTAATTTCAAGATGGCGGCCCTAAATTTCCAGTTTGCGACCAGATACGGGTGGCAATGGGGGTGGTGCAGTGGTGGGTAATGGGGATGGTGCGCGCATCCCCTGCATTGTCTAACGCACCGCCTCTATTGTCCACCCTCTTTCACTCTCCACCACCACCTTATCAAATGTCGGATAAGAATTTTACAAACTGTTTCAACATCTTTATAAATTGTAATATTATCGAGAGCGGATTTATCAATAGCCGAAAGGCGCACACCCTCCATCAATTTTATATGAAAAACCCTCCCGGTGTATTGTCGAAGAAACAGTGCAACACGTGGTGGGACATGACTGACGGGTACGGAAATGACTGATTATTCTCGACGGAAGCAGAAGGAGCAACGCCATGTCATGCAAATCGATCGTATCACATGGCGCATGCCACACTTGATGTTGGATCGAGCGAGTACACTCTATTTCGCGTGGAAGATTAGGGTTATTTTGGAGACGGTACAAACAGTGAGAAAGGAAGATGCGTCGTGGGGTGCACTCGCCGGACGAAGAAGTCCATTACGGAGAATGTTTTTTTAATGGGGCTTTAGGGCTCGTCAACATCGAGGTCATTAGAACCCAACGGAGGATGTTGATTGAGACAGGTCATAGAGGTGAACAAGTCGGTCTGACTGTCGAACAACGAAGATCATGGGTTTACAGTGGAAACTGATTCATGATAGGTAGCATTAACGAGGGGACAGAAAAACGCGCGGCATGGGTGACCGCCCAAAGAATCAAAACAACGTCATAAAACCAGCCACCCCGAAGGAAGGACGCCTTCCTAAATAGAATGCGAGGCGCGGTAGATAAAAGGTCTAAAAGAAACAAAGAGCAAGAGTGCGAAAATAACCCGGGACGAACTGACACCAAATTTAACAATGGAAGGAAGGGCGCTTTTGAAATTTAGGGAGACGCTGTAGAAATTCAAAAAGAAGACGGTTGTAGAGTATTTCAAAACAAACCATGTAACAACGAGAGAAACCCTTAAAAAGGGTAAGTCCAAACGACTAAGGATTTCATTAGGGATTGCGTAACGCAGGATTGCGAATAAGTGTGCAAACGCCAAAGACTGACAGGACGGGTAATAAGCAAAGGACAAGTTAGTTCGTGTGGGGGAGAAAATATCTAAATTTCTTTATAATAAGGCGAAGCGTCGGGAGATGGGGAAGAGCGAGAACGTCGCACGCGAGGGCGACAAAGAGATGACACAGGCCACGCGCTAAGAAAATAAATCCCGAAAGGGATTATGGCCACATGTGCGTGACAAAGGGACAACGAAAACTACGCAGTTTCGTTTAAATGGAGGCCTCTTCGTCGAGAGCCAACAGACGTAGTAAGTAAGCCGCCAATCAAACCCATTCCACGTGGACTAAATTAAACGACGTAATTGGACCAAAGTAACACGTGATACGTGGAGGGACGTGGAGTCGTTCACTAGAATTTTGAAAATGGATGGGGAGAAGGAGATAAAAAGGATGCGGGGGCTCAGAGGAATTGAGATGCGGATAGAGATCGTTGGAGCGTTATTATTACCACTCATTAAGATTATTATTATTGTTCTCATTTTATTCGAGAACTTGCTTAGTTACTAACATACTCTCTGACTGATGCTGATATTCAGACTCAGATGAGATGATCATCGAGGCCGTTCATCATCGAGTTAGTAGATGTTTCAACCTTTGAAATCTCGTCCTGTGCTCGGCTTGGACTTCAGTAGTACGGCGATTAGCGAAATGGCTAAGTGCCTTAACTAGACCGGCGAAATATTCGAGCGGACGAGAGGCGAGCCATATGGACCTTCGTGGGGTGACGAGCAGGCGAGGGGCCACCGACTACGCGTCAACAGCTGTCGAGCGGCGCCAAACCTACAAAGCGGTCTCTGGGTCATATAATCCGGAAGGAGTCGAAACGCCCACGACGTTTTGAGTCTGGCAAGTCAACTGTAAACATACCATTACACACATGGTTCAGACTGCGATCAGAAAAACTGCAAAGTGGCGAATGATTACAGGGGTGTCTAAGCGTGTGCTCCGTGGCGAAAAACTAAGACCAGGGGTGGTTTTATCACCATTTAAGCAAAACAATTTATATCGCCAATTTGAATGTTAAATGTTTATTTATTAGGAAGCCAGTTAGGTTGGAACTGACATTGAACCATCGCTTCATTTTAAACAAATTTGAGGTCGTGATAATGTGAGTTTTCTTGTGGGGAATGGCTTTATTAACAAGAAAGCAAAACAAGCTCTGTAGCAAATTGAAATTGTAAACATTAATTAATTATGAAGCTACTTAGATTAGAACTGACAATTAATCAATGCTCCATTTAGATGAGTGTAAGGTTGTGTTATCGTGTGTATTTTGGGGGAATATGTAGGATGTACGCATGAATAGAAAACTAGTTATTTTAAATATGTGAGTAGATCGTAAATAAAAACCCAATTTATCCAAGCTGTGCATTATTATTTAAATGTGTATTTTCTTGAAATAAATGGGCCGAACCCGCCTTATCCTAAATTAATTAGATAATCTAGCTGAGCAGAATGCTGACTACTGAGTGCGCCAGGTTGAACCCGCCCCATTCTAAATTAATTAGATCTAATTGAGCAGAATGCTGACTGCTGAGTGAACCAGAGTGAACTATGTATAAATTGGCCCACAGCTCGCCTTTATAACATTATTTGGATTAAAAATCATTTTTGACTCTGTAGCATGCAACTCAATGATGAATCTAAACCCAGCGTTTTTAATGTTTTCGGACTATCTTTTTGACGAAATATTTTGTATACAATTAGTTCATGTGGAAACTGTAGGTAAAGGTAACGTACTGTTTCCAATATTTTCGGAATACGACCTTCATGAATCAATTAATGTCAGAGTTATGCAATGGCACAACTATTTTGACGTCCTTTTCGGTTCTAGAGATTTTGCTCGTCTAAAAGCCAAAATTGACTATGATACAAACATCATAATCTTAGGAAACAAAAAGATCCCATTTCACTATCATACTGGAAACAAACAAAAAGATTCAAACACTGATAAAAATGCACATTTTCTGAAAATAAACATCAATATAAAACAGGTAGTAGTATATGTCCCTTCCTTTACCCATCAAGATGTTTATTTTTCTTATGTTATCCTACATGCGGATAATTACACAATTAAATATCCCACTGAATCTTTTGTTGATTTAAACTTTAAACAACCCATTTTAGTTGAACCACTTGATAATTTCATCATACGCCCACTTGAAATTAACTCTATTACTGAATCTGAACTTATCCAGACTCAACCCTTGAACGACTTAGAACGAAATGCCATTGCTCTGAACTTTCTGCTGTTTTTACTATCCTTGTTGCGAACTTTCATTTACCAACGCAGTAAAGCACTACATTAGAACGACTTATGAAACCCCGGTCTACAAAACGAATTACAGACACCCACCTCACTTAAAAGAAATTATTAACACAGAAGTACAGAAACGTATCGACCGAGGTATTATCACACCCAGTGAATCACCTTATTGCAATCCAGTATGGATTATTCCAAAAAAAGATGGACTCATCCGGTCAAAAGAAATGGAGATTAGTTGAATAAGAAAACGATAGAAGACAAATATCTGTTGCCTAGAACAGAGGAAATCCTTCATAAATTAGAGAAATGTCAATATTTTAGTACCCTCGACTTAGCATAAAGATTTTATCAAATTGAAATGGATGCACGATCTTCAGACAAAACAACCTTTTCAATAGACAACCATCATTTAATGTTTAAAAGAATGACATTCGATTTAAAAAACTATCCTGCTACATTCCAAAGAGTAATAGACAATGCACTCAGACCATTCCTTTTCAAGTTGTTTTGTATATATTGACGACATCATAATTTTCTTCAAATCACTAGAGGAACATATCCACCACCTCTCTTTAATTCTCAAAAAAACTCCGCGAAGTAAATTTGAAAGTAGAGCTCGATAAAACCGAATTCTTACACAGAGAAGTTGCGTTTCTTGGTCATTTAGTAACGCAGGGAGTAATTAAACCAAATCCAGACAAAATTCAAGCCTTAAAGTAATACCCTATACCAACTACTCCAAATAAATAAAACAATGCCTTGGATTAGCGGGATACTATCGGAAATTCATCAAAGACTTCTCAAAAATTGCCTTTCCCTTAACTTGCTGCCTTAATAAAGGCATTAAAATTGACATAAACGATCCTTCTTACAAAAATGCCTTCGATCAACTAAGAGTCCTTCTCACGAATACTCCTGTTTTAGCTTACTCTGATTTTACACAGCTTTAACCACTGACAGTTCAAATTTCGCCATAAGCTCGGTTCTTACACAATGAGGACACCCGGTCGCCTACTACTCGCGCACTTTGAACCCCCGCAGAAAGAAACTACTCGACAATCGAAAGGGAACTTCTCAGTATTGTGAGTAGTTGCAAGAATTTCTAACCATGCCTCTGGGGTCGCCATTTTTTCATTAAATGTGATCACAGGCCTTTAGAATGGTTATTCTCTCTAAAAGATACCTCATCACGTTTGTATCGTTGGAAGATCAGATTAGATGAATTTGATTTTGAAACCAAATACGTTAAAGGCAAAACTAATTACGTCGCTGACCCAGTCACGAATAGAAGTCAATGCCCATAACGATGAAATAAATTCTAATGTTGCTACTGCTCCCAACGAAAATTAGCAATGAGACAATGACAACGTACACTCTAATAAGGAAGATCCTATTTTCACTTTAAGAAAGATCACTGAATCAAGATAAAAATCAAATCATTGCATCTTTCGGCAAAACACCAGGTCACTCAAATTGTTATATTTTCAAAAGAAATAAGGTAATTAAAATTAGAGTCACAGAATAAAACCTAATAGAAGACCTGAAAAATATTCTTCTCCAAGTAATTACTTCTTCTGAGAAATATGTTGTCTATTTTAACAACATTGAAATTGAAATCCCATTTATTAGAGTAAGTCAAAAACTGTTTACATCTGATTTAGTAATTCTTCGCAGGACCAAGCTAATGGAGAATGCAGAAGATAAAGAACAACAGAAACAGTTTGTAGCTCATTACCATAGTCTGAATCACAATGGTATTACAGAGACAGTCGAACATCTTAAACTAAAATATTATTGGCCCAATTTGCATACTCAAGCCAGCGAGTATATTAACAACTGCGAACTCTGTCAAAGAAAGAAATACGAACGCCACCCTAACAAAGTATCACATGATTGTCCCATCACATCTACAAACCCATTTTGACTGATTCACGTTGACACCTTCCATTTTGAATGCGAAAGATTGTTAACTATCATTGATGTATTTTCGAAATATGCCCAGGCTTATTTGCTCAAAGATGGTACAGGCTACTCAGTTCTCTGGAAGTTAAAACAATTCTTCTTTCATCACGGTTTCCCCTCTCAAATAACCCACAATCAAGGAAACGAATTTCAAAACTAATAGATGACTATTGTAAACCACACAACATTATTTACCATGCTACCATACCCCTAAACTCTTCTTCAAATTCCCCAGCAGAATGATTAAACTCAACCCTTTTACAAAAATTGCGTATTCTAAGAAACAAAGATAGAGACAGTCCTTTAGAATATCTTTTAATAAATGCAATTACATTCTATAACTCATCAATCCACTCCGCCACAAAGAAAACCCCCTCCTCTATTTTAATTGGAAATCATTATAATGCCCTAAACCATATTTTTACTCCAACTCCAGACCTAAAGGGAATATATAACAAACAAAGAATCTCATTTTCAAGAACTAGCTGCCTAAATCCAACAAATAAAAAAATCCATTCCTTCGTAACTACAAAATTAATGACACTATTTACATTATTGACCCATAAACACGGAACAAGAAATCAAAAAACCTTACCGCGAAGGAAAGATCATAAAGACCGAGAACCATCGAATTCATTGCAAAATCAAAAATGGAAAAATTCATATCAGGCATTTTCGACACGTAAAACATAAACGAAAATGTTCTGTTATGTGTTCGCTGCTGGAGTATGTTATGCAAATAGAAATAAGTATTCTTGAACACTTTCAATATGTTATGATATGTTTAAAAAGACTCTCCAAAGTGATAGGAACTCTTCAAGATACAATTAGTCTGTCCTTCCACGACATTACCAACGTCCAGTTATTTTCCTTTGAAGACATCTATAACATTGCAAGTCATCTACATTCAACATACCCAACAAACTCCATTATACATACAAACTCCATTAAAAAGACTCTCCAAAGTGATAGGAACTCTTCAAGATACAATTAGTCTGTCCTTCCACGACATTACCAACGTCCAGTTATTTTCCTATGAAGACATCTATAACATTGCAAGTCATCTACATTCAACATACCCAACAAACTCCATTATACATACAGATTCACATCACCTATTCGAGAATTTAAAATTTACGAAAACTGAAGATGAAATGTTGGATCGAGATATGGTTGTAATTCTTTCAGTACCCCTTACCGATGGCAATAACTACCATTTGTATGGAGTTACGACAATTCCTTCAATCAATAATGTAGTATTAATTCCCTCCGAAAGATACTATCTGCAAGGACCTACTTCAAAAAGATCTACAACATCATAATTAAAAGGAACTACAACCTATGTATGTCTTTTTTACAATATTAGAATAACAATGTAATTTTTAAAAAAACTTCAGGTTTTGAGTTTGCTCACACAAAGAACAATGTAAAAATATTCCAATTACTGAATAATGAAAATATTTTATTCTTTTCAGACGAAAAAGAAATTGATGATTTTCACATATTTGAATTATAATTCTCCATTCAGATTCAAGGCCCACATTTATTGTATAGTAATATAAGTTGTCCTATATCATCAATGAAAATTACTTAGAACCTAAGGCAAAAAATTATGTAAATACCTTTTCATTAACATATGTACATAATGAACCTATTGTAAACAAACAAGTTAACTTTCATTACTCACATCTCGATGTTAATAAACTTAAACTAGATTTAGAACCAATTATTCCGATAATTTCCGTATGGGAAAAAAGTCAATGTGTTTAATACTGGATATGTTATTTTCATGTTAATTATCATTTACCTAATATTTTAAAAACAAGTTAATAAGTTTGGTTGACACATCAAAACCAGTTATTGAGGACAATAACCCAAAACTAAAGGAGGAGTTATATCCGCTATCCACTGTCGAAACACCGTCTGCTCCACCAGCAGCGACCAGAACGTTCACTTTCTGAAGCTTTCAATTTTCAGAGTAAACAAGACTTATATCCTGCTTCGAACTATTTCGATGCGTTACATTGAAAACATTATTCAAATTTCTATTGTTATTGTAAATTTTAGAAAGTAAAATGTGAGAACTAATGTGAACAAAAAGATTTAGAGAAACATTTGTAATTTGTATAAATACTACAAGAATTTGTAATAGATGACACTTCTAGTCCTGACTCCAAGAGGGATTCATCCCTCTACTGTACATATGTGGAATAAATTTGTATTCAAGTAATCTTCGAGTGTTTTCATTGACTCTGGCGAGTAGCAGAACTTAACTCTCTTCAACATTGTAAAATATTATTTTTGGGTCGGTCTTTTTGTTGTTCTATTTGCAACTTCCCATTTGAGGTTAAGATCTTCCCATTGACGAAATATCAATATTTTCCCCCACGTATCATTCTACTATCGTCTAGTTTGACTACCTCTTGTGTCTTCTCCAGTAGTTCATGTACCTCTTGTGCAACATTTAACTTGTCGGCCTCCAACACAACATTTCCTTTCCCCGTCTTTTCCGTCGGTGCACCACTTCTTCAAATGTTCCTCCCATTTCTTGTTCCTCCTCTTCCTTCTGTGCTGAATGTGTCTGTTTTTTTGCATTCTTCTATCTTACTTGTAGTGCCTTTGTTGTGGTCGCCATCTGCCCCTGTATCCCCCTCACTTCTTCTAAAACCTTTTCTTGCTTTTCTGTCATTCCCTCTTGATTGATACTTTTTACTGTCTTATTTACCATTTGCTCCTTTCTACTCTACTCTCTTTCCTGAAACATGTTCCATCGTTCGTCTATTACCCCTATCAGTCTTTCCTCCATTTCTACTAAGTCCTGCCTATTTATTATTCTTAACTTATCTTCCTTTAATTTTTCATTTCTAATATCTGCTTTTTTGCTCTCTGTATCTCTTCTGATTCTTTTATCTCCTCTTTTAATTTGTCATTTTCTTTTCTTAGTTGTTCACACTTTTACCACAGGTCTTTAATACCATCTCTTATTGACTGTTGGAAGTTTCCGGAGAGTTTTTTAAACTTATCGTCCTCTATAATTAGCTGCAATTGATCATATATCCCCTACGCTTCCAATTTCTCCGGACCTGTTGTACGATACTTTCGCGTTCGAATGGATATGTTACCTTCTTTATCCTTATTAGTGGTATATTCGCTACCAATTGTTCCCCGCAGCATCAATGTGTCACTCATCTTTTCTAGGATTTCTTGCTTTCGCTTTTAATTTTCCATTGTCTGAAAGTGTCTTTTCTGTTGATTGTTTCGGCTTGCCCTTTTTGCTCTATCAAACCTTTTTTATCTAGCCTAAAATTCGTTAACTCAAAAATTAGTGGAGTTATATTTATTTCTATTTGTATTTCCCGTGCTATGTACTGCGTATTCTTTTTGTTCCTGGAGTACACAAATAAAAATGTTATTTTATTGGGTTTTCTTTTGTCCAAATGCTATTGATTAATATTATTAGTTTTTTGGCTTTTATCTGTGGCGTCTTCCGTATAGCGTATGCTTTCTGTTTCTTTTATTACAGTATCAGAGAGACTATTTTGTAGTGTTTCTTTTGTTCAATTATTATTTCCCAATTAATTTTATTTTTCCAAATTTTCTTTTCAAACTTATTATCAACTTTGCTTAATTTGTTTGTGACATGATTTATTGGGTTTGTCTTACATAGTCAGCTCCAGAAAACTCGAAGCAAATATCTCCAACCGTTTGGGAGTTACAGCAGGTTTTTGTAAAATTAACGTTTCCCTCCCACGTGTAGGTCACCTGTAACTTCCGTCCTATGGGTCCTATCGGTTTAAATTTTTGTAAATACTTACCTTCCTGGTACCCCCCTACTAAGTTTGGTACCTCCACTAGTATTTTATCATATACTTTACAAGTATTTATAAGTACTCTGGTTCTAATACCAGTGGTGCTGTCGGGCGCCTGAAGACGGACGTAGAACGTTCGAAACGTTGCAAACGAAGTACACCTGTTGTGAAAATATCAAGGAGGCTATACACCTTGTATAGTCTCCTTGGAAAATATAAATAGGTAAAGACGATAATGTCCACAGAGATTGTAATAAAAATAGTTTAGATTTTACACGAATTTTAATGAAATGGGTCGTGCCTCGGAAGCGAAAATTTGACCGGTGCGGCTCACGCGAGATGGTGTAGTGTCAAGTTTGGTATTAAATTTGCATCATAATGAATTTGAAAAAATAGGATGCTGTATATGTTTTTCAAAAACAGTAAGTAAAAGTATTTTGATCTTTCTATATAGATAGTTTGTACTTTTCCTGAGTAAAAGAAGATTAGTCTAAGAAACATCCCGGCCAACGCCGAGCAATAGCTAGTTAATACATAAATCTCCTCATATTTTATGGTTAATTGTATACTTGATTCTTAAATGTAATTAAGTATTGTTTTATATTATTTTTCTTTTTTACTTAGATTTCAAACATATTGGAATATCTGAGATGTCTTTATAAAATAAATATTCAATCAAAGGAAGCAAGTATGTAATAATGGGCAGCGGTACCTTTAGGATGAGAAGGGTCGGATCTCGTTGGTAGCCAAAGACTTCCTTTGCGATAAACGGCCGAAGGAAATCTGTGTTCACAAACCTTCCCAGATGGGCCTTGGGTCAACTAATGTCTGCGCAAAGCAATGTGAGTTACTGGTGAGTTACTTAGGTTACGCAGAGCACTCTACTCGTGGACGAGTCGTCGCCATGAATCCAATGCGCCGGGCCGGGTTGAGTCGTATTTGAATGCAAAAATCTTAGATGTTTTCTCTTGCGTGCGAAATGCGAAAGGTATCAGTCTTTCGAGGAAGCTCGTCGTTGTTAGAAACTCGATGGCAATACGGAAAAAAATTCAATATCTGGACACTTTTCAAAGATATTTTACACGTCTTTATCCATGTATCCTGTAGCAGCATCAACAATTCCCTCTTTTGCGTGATACGCAATAATATCCTAGAAATAAGCATTTATTGAGCGGTGTCGGACACAGACCAAATCTGTGATAGCCGTAGGGGTTACCTCTTCACCTCCCTTGCGAAATTCATTTATTTGTAGACGTAATTTAAGAAAATTGTTGGATCCAATTACTCGATTACTTTGAAAATGAATTCAGTTAAAATGCAAATGGGTCCCAGTAGTTTCGACCGTCAGTCACTAATGTTTCAAGGTCGGTTGTCGGAAATAGTGTTTCAGAATCAATGACCTGCAAACGTCACAAAGTAATATTTTCAAGACGTATTCAAACAATTTATTGAAAAGTCTAACAGACCTTTTTGGTAAGAGTTTCTTTTCGAAAAAAATATTTTTTGGCGGTTCATGAATATAATTTTTTTATTTGAAGAAATGACAAATTTTTATCTGATGTAAGTTGCGCTGTTTTTTAATTAGGTAGTAAATTGGCATTAAGGAGCCAAAATTTTAATTATAAAATAATGACAGTAATTGACTGTCAATTTTCTCTGAAATTGTATAAACGAATAGTGTATTCAAATTTTAACAATTTTTATTATTATTATTATTCAGTTTAGTCCTTGCGTCAGCACTTGTGATTCAACTTAATGACGCTTCGTAGTTAATCAGTGAATTCTATTCCGTGCCAACTCGTTTGAAATTTTGGGTTCGTGGCAAAGCGGATAGATTCCAAATGACACCGTATGATCACTCTTGGTTCGCGCCACTAGCTGAGAAAACTTGTAATTGTGTAGCGTGAGTTCTCTTCGAGAAAGTGACGAATTTGAGTTGGAGCATTTGTAATGAAACATTTAAGGGCATTGTAATATGCATAACAAACATGTTCTTTTTTTGTCCGTCTTATGCGTGTTGTCCTCGGCGATGATAATAGAAGCGGGCTCAATCACTTCGAAACTGAAGCAAGGTTATGAGCGGTCACCGTGATCATAAAAATAATTAAAAATATGTTGAAAAATCATCATAGCTGATAACAGAACAACCTTGAGTTGAAGAATTACTTTGGTTTTTCTACATGTTCGAAAATCACGAAATAAAGTGAAAACATGTTTTGGAGTATAGTGGGGCTAATTTCTTGCATAAAATTACTATTCATCCATTCATAGTAAGTGAATATTAATTGTGAACAATTCATATACCTGTAGTACTATATACTCAATAAATGTCTGACATTTTTGTGTAATAATGGTCTGCAATGCAATATTTTATAACTTTCAATGGAACCTGTTAATGACAGTTTTGTACATTTATAATATGCTTCTCATATATAATAATTTTTTTGCAGTAAATCAACAGATTTTGAGGTACATCGAAATTGGTTGGCAATTACTCATACATTACCTATAACGAAATGGTACTATGAGTCAACATCCGAATGGACCCTTGATTATCCTCCTCTGTTTGCATGGTTTGAATTCATACTTTCACATGTGGCTAAGTACTTCGACCCAAAAATGTTGGAGATTCGGAACCTCAATTATGCATCTCCAAATACCATATTATTCCAGAGACTTTCTGTTATCGTTACTGATCTTGTTTTTGCGTACGGTACTAGAGAGTAAGTATGAACTTACATTTTCTTCTAGAAAATTGAAGTAATTATATTGAGCTTAGTGTTTGACATTTGTTCACTTTTTCCCAGATGTTGCTTATACTTAAGTGGAAGTGGTGTGAGAAAAAGCAGTAAATGGGGCTCACGATGGGGTTCACCAGCAGTAATTTTACAATTGCTGTTGCTTGGCAATGCTGGCCTTCTTTTAGTTGATCACATTCACTTTCAATACAATGGGTTTCTTTTTGGTCTCCTCTTAATTTCTATAGCTAGAGTTCTTCAGGTAAAGTTATAGTATGCATAAGTTCACTAAAAAATTAATTTATGAAGTAAGTTCACCTATTTTTAAACATGTTTTTGAATTTAATATACAAGTGAATCACTGAGTGAAAACAGGACGTTCATCAGAATAAAAAAAGAAAAGAAAAAGATTGCTATATCATAGAAAATAGTAAGAAATCTCCGGCCAAGTGAATGGGAAGTAATTTCTCAAGTTGCTTTGTTCAAATTTCTCATGCTGTTTTTACTTGAATATGGTATGGACAATGTGGACAAAAGATGGTAATATTTTTTTCTGTTAAAACAATGCTATCACTGAAAAGTTTTGATAAACAAAATGTATGGGTGGTTTTAAGGACCATAAGCCTAGTTAAAAAGAAACATTTCTTAGACAGGGTTCCAACATTTTCATATCCACTATTCATAAAACTTACGTGTTTTCACGCTAGAACCTTAGAATACGGGGAAAATAGGCCAAAGACTCTGTTTTTTGGCATTGGTACAAAGTGGAAAAGCACACTTTCTGCTTACCCAGGATTAGCTCAGTCCTCGTTTTATAGGCCTGGGATTTTTCTGGGCAGTGAACCCCATAGTCTGCAGTCAGCAGTTCAATGCTCACCACACCTACTCCAATTTTACTATGTTGGATTATTGTGTGCAAGTTGTATAAGGTTAACTTACTTTAATTTCTTATAGTTGATGAATAAAGCATACTGGTATGTTGACTTCCTTTTGCTCGAATGAATTATTAAGTTTGTGTTCTTAATTACCCATATTGCTTCTGTTATAATTATTGTGCATTTATTAGTAAGTAAATTTTTAGAATCACATATTCTATGTACAGTTACATGAAAGTTTACAAACCACTTGTAAATGAAACATGGTCTACTGTGAGTAATTGAAAAAAATATTCAGTAGTTGAAAAAGATGGTATTAACTTTTAAAGTAATTTTTTCAATCTCTAATTGGTTATCATATTTCTAAGAGAACAATGTATAAATGGAAGGCTTTATAAAAACACTAAGTGTGAAGTTAGTAGATATATTTAAAAAAATCTTAATAGATACAGTTTTAACAATTTAAAAAAATTCCCTAGTTTTCAAAATGTAAATTAATTTCTTCTAATTTATCTCACACACCAAATCATAGTATTAATATAGTATTTTTGTTAAAATACTTTAAGTACTATAGGTTTTTACTATGTTGGACATCACATGTTTTAAAACTGACTAGGAAAAAAATTAAGGGTCAAAGAAAATATTCCCTATCTTTTACTCTGGATTCTCATTTGATGTATTAGAAATATCAGATATATTTTCATTATGAAAGTCATAACTATTAGTATTGATCTTGTTTTAGGGTAGATGTCTTGATGCAGCTTTCTGGTTCACTATGTTACTGAATTTCAAACACATATACATGTACATTGCACCAGCATATTTTGTATACCTGTTACGTAACTACTGCTTCTTAAGTGTGCAGCCAGGCTCCTATATAGAATGGAGTACTTTCTCAGCTGTTAGATTTACCAAGTTGACTGCAATTGTATGTGGAGTATTTGCAGCATCTTTTGGACCCTTTATAATATTGAATCAAATTGGACAGGTGAAGATCAGAATTTTATTCCGATGAATATAAATAATAATAAATTTTTTAATGATAATAATTATTATTATGTGTAGGTACTTTCCAGGCTCTTTCCTTTTCAAAGAGGATTGTGCCATGCTTATTGGGCTCCCAACTTTTGGGCACTTTATAATGCTGTTGACAAAATTGGAACAGTTGTTGGTAAGGAAATGAATATGTATGAAAATTAATTACAAAATTTATGTGAGAACACACCCTTTTGCTTTTTTGTTCATAGGAAGCAAACTAGGTTTTCGAGTCTCTTCAGGAAATGCTCTCATGACTGGAGGACTTGTCCAGGATTTTCATCATAATATTCTACCTGGTATAGAACCTAGAACAACATTTCTCTTAACAGTTATTGCCATGATGGTATAAAAATGTTCTTTTCAAGTTTGATACAAATGTATGTAATATTCCCTCAATTTATGCTATTAATTATATTTCTGATCACAGCCTGCTCTTGTAAAGTTGTGGAGATGTCCAGGAAATCCTTTGCATTTTGTACGATGTGTTGTTTTGTGTGCTTGTGGATCCTTTATGTTTGGTTGGCATGTTCATGAAAAGGCTGTCCTGTTAATAATCATTCCATTGAGGTATTCTGAATGTTAATTATTGATTGTGAATGTTTATAATTTACTCATTCTGTTCTGCCTCTAATGACAATTTTCTCTCTTTCTCTAGTTTGATGGCAGTTGTGTGGAAAAAAGAAGCACAAGTTTATCTTATGTTTGTGACAGTTGGTCACTATTCCTTATTTCCACTTCTTTTTACTTCATTTGAGTTGCCTATTAAAGTGTTACTTTTAATTATTCATTCCTCATATGCATTTCTTAATCTTGCTAATCTCTTTGACTTGAAACATGAGACATTTAGTTTACCCCTTCTGACTAGATGGGAATCTGTGTATATATTAGGTTTAGTTCCCCTTTTCTTGTATGAAAACTACTTCCACTTCTGGTTTGGAGTACATAACAAACTCCCGTTTTTACCCTTAATGCTTACATCTGTGTACTGTGCTTTGGGTGTCTCATACTCCTGGTTAAAATATTATAGACATTTTTTGACAACAAATGAAGTAAACCACAAAAGAAAAGCTCATTGAAAAGCAATGATTCAAGACAGAATATGTTCTTAGTGAATATTAGAGTAATTTAAAGAACGGATGGTTTTGAATTCCCCTTGTAATTTTGAACAGATTCCAAGAACTTTGGACATACTGTGTAACCAAAAACAAATTATTATATTTTGTTACATTAATTGCTGTTATGTATTTGCTCGTAAATCAATGGAAATGCACTGAGAATATTTCTATGACAATTCACTCAAATGTTGAAGAGAGTGCTGCTTTGTTTCTGAAACTTGCAAAATCTTGAGAGATATTAATTTCATGGATATAACAGTCAACAGCTAACAAGAGTGCCTCAAGAACGTAAATATTGAAATATCTTTTTTACATTTTCTACATAAAACATGAACATATACCTCTATTCTATTGGTAATGGCCAGGACATACATCCAAAATTGAATCCCAAGTTCATTTTTAAAATATAATGATTATCAGAGCAGTGAAGTCAGGGATCGCCTGTGGTCCAAATGCATTCTGCCACCAGTGAATGTTGCTGTTTTTTTTCCTAGAGATATCTTGGACATTATTGACTAACACCTAGTATGAATGCAGCTCTTTGAGTATTGTTATTTCTGTATGATCAAGGGTTGTCCATAAAGACTAACTTTGACATTTCTCACTCAAACCAACCCAAATATTCTGTATACAGACGAAATATTGTAATTTATAATTCAACAATACATAATTAATTTATAAATTCCTCTGGTTACCATTAATATACATAGATTTCCCTTACAAGAGAGACAAAAATTAATTAGTGTCAAAAATACTATTTCTGTTGTGGTATTTTTAAAAAAATGCAGTTTCTCGTAAGATTTCCTTCTGTAATCACTCTCTTGAAATTACTGTATACCTCAGTTTTGAGGTAAAATGAGAACAAAATCAGGGAGATTTATTTTAATATTCAAATGACAACAGCAGATAGCTGGATAAGGCTAACTACGAAAATTTATAACTGTACCCAAGTTTTTTATAATTTGTCACTTTAGTGTCTAAAATGGGCATGGAAATAATTATTTGATGTAAGGAGATTTTAGTTTTTGTTATTACTCTGTTATTTTGATGTAATTGTTTTAAGAAATAAATTTGAAGAAAATAAATTGTCATGAGATATGTTACCCAAAGTATAATGTACAGTAATAATAAATTTATCATCAAAGCATATTACTTATATTACGCTATATAACAAAAGAAAATACTAAAACCTTATAAGATAAAATATCTATGAATTTAAAAGAAAAATCGCCTAAATTGGATAAGTGGATCTCTAGTAATAAATACACTACTAGACAAAATGCAGTTAAGTTTCATAATATCTAAGAAAGACAGCTGCTTAAAATAAAAAAAATACAAAAATAAAACTACTCATCACTTATGGAGTTGTTGAAAAAAATTTCATCCACAAGTAACAAATACAAATAATTTATTTACACTAAAATTATAAAATTTGTGGTCATACGTCATGGGAATCAATAACATCATTTATATCCATAACCTCATCTTTAAATTCAGTTTTCAATTGCTTCAATTTTCCTAAAGTAATTAAATACTCTAAAGAATATTTATTAAAATCACACCTGCAACAATTAAAGTCATAAATATAAGAATACCATTTCATTTCAGTTTAAAATTTTAAACATACGAAGTCAAATAATAAAATTCATTTCACAGATGTGGATAATATTGGATGAAAGAACAATCACTTACACTTTGCTCAGATCTTCATATTTGCGTGTTAAATTTTTCTGTAAATTTAAAAGAATTGGCATTACGTTTCCATGTGAACCATGTAATTTAAGTCCATGTAATGTTAAGATAGACTTAATCCAAGTCAAATAAAATTCTATGTGATGTGATGATTCCACACTATTTGCAGCAAACTTTAAAGTTCTTACTATGTATGAAAATGGTAACGTTTTCACAATGTGGTCAACTGAAAAAATAATTGTTTTAAAACAGAAAGCTGTTGAGAATGAAAGACAGATCAAATCATTTAAATTAAACTTACCATCACCAATAAAAATGTTTTCTATAGTTTCTTGAATTAACATAGGTTCATTCATTTTTAATGATGCCATCAAAGCTATGAAGTAGAAATCCAAATTAATTGATGGAACAGTAGAGAGGGATAAACCTTAACTATCCAATTAGAGTACGTACCCTCAGAATACTTCCCATCTGACAAATTTTCATGTACAGTTTCTGGAGTAATATTTACATCTAACTCAAAGGGGTCAAATACAACACTCACATCAAGGGCATAAATAAGAATTCCTTCTGTAGTTGCAGCTGCCCAGGCTTGACCTACAAACATAATAGGCTAGGACTGGAAAATGCTTTTTTTTTTTTGGTGAAGAACATATTATCTAAAAACAAATTAATGTGCTCAAAAGCAAAATGCATCAGAAAGACTAAGGATTTTTGTGGTATGTAAATTGTATTTAGTTTACTGCAATATTTTTTGTTTTTGTGACAATGTGAAGTAAAAGAAGAAAATGACTTAGACCATTGTAACTAAGTGAACCCAACTCAGAATTATTTTGAAATTATGCTTCACCTACTAATTAGACTGACAACAGATTGAATAATATAAATTAATTTTTTAATATCAATTTTGTAGCACTGAAATTGAAGAGAAAAATAACATAAAACATTACATACTGGAACATAATTCTTTTTAAAAAAATTGTAGATGGAGTGAACAAAGTCTTGCATGCACACACACTTCACTACTTCATAACAAAATATCTCTACGGGAGGAAGTAACAAAGGTGTCTATACAACTAGAAAAATAATTCTGTTTACTTACCAGTGGGAGAAAATTGAAGGTGATATACTCTCACTTCAGGTTTGAAGACCCTAGATGCCATATCACCTTTCCTGACACCAGGTAAACTAATTGAAACATTACCACCTTCATTTTCTTCCCTTTCCTCAACAAGTGCTAAATTTCCAAACTCAGTCATTTTTCTTCGATTTATAAAATCCTTTAAAATAATAATATAATGCCACCATTAATAATATTTCGATATTTCAAATTGTATAAGATATTTAATATGCAAATTCATCAAGTAAAGTATTCAATACAATTTAATGGTTGTTATTTCGCTTGGGATCTGCGCTATAAAATATTCAAATTTAACCAGAAGATTCAAACATGAATACATTGATACAGTGAAATCTCAATGCACACAACATGACGTGATATTACTTATACTGTATTTTACAAAGTATATCATATTGAAAACACAAATTTGAGTGGAAAATGAAGGTTATATTATGAGATACAATTATTCTACATTATACCTTTCATCTACGTCAGCTGCTGTTCCATTTTAGCCATAACAGAATCAGCAAATACAAGAAAATCCAACATAATATTGCATACAAAAAAATCTTCACAACAAAAACAAAATGCTGTTAGTTGAAGAGAATGGGAGAATTTTACAAGCCATACAAAGGAAATAATCTGTTTAATCACTTTCGTGGCAGTGAACTCTATATCATTTGTTAATTCATTAAAAACATAAATTTGTTTTTAATTACTAAATTTAATATTTAATATCTGTAAGACATAACTTAAAATTTTATATCAATAACATTTTGCCATAAATAAATTTCTGGTGGCAGATCTGTAAACAAGTTGAATATTTAGTCAGTCATTGAGATCATATTTAAACCATCCTTCAGCTACATCCTAAAAGTTATGACAACCATACATCAGTTCTATTTTTCATTCAATTGCTGAATATGTAAATGGCAATGTGTCATCAGGTGCTTGTGACAGACATCCCCTGAGACATCGCCTGATTTTTAAAAGCAGTGAGTCCACAGGGTGGCACCTCAGGTAGTCAAAGGCAAGATGGGTGGCAGCCTTTCACAACAAGGCACTCGGAATAAAATGAGAAATGTTACGAAATGGTATATTGTAGAAAATCTATGGCCTATCATAGATAAAATATGAGAGGAGGAAAAAAAAATCCTTCATAACATTTAACTAATAAAATAGACCCAAGAAGCAAGTTAGTAAAAATGAAATAAATTAGCATATTCATTATCGAAAATTTTAGGGGGGAACCGAAATAAGCATGTAAGCAAAACTGAAGTTGTACTGAGATTTCACTGCATAATTAATGACATAACAGACTTCAGTCAGCAGAAGCTGAGGACGGAAGTAACAGCTTCTGAAACTAGTTATGTTTTAAAAAAGTATGTGGAGTGTGCAGCCAATGAATTATTACAATAATTTATTGAAGTCACTTGACTATGAATTCCTGAAGTAATGAGTAAAACCTATAAAGGTTTACTGAGGACATGTTTACTGTCTAGCTGCTTAACATGTTTTCAGAGAATAGGGTGAGTTTTACATAACCCTTTATACCATAATTTCTTTTTTGAAATGTAGATTTTCAGCCTTCTTTTTGAAAAATGAAAAATTGTTCATGGCTGCATCAAACTCTTTGATTGGGATCTCATCAAAACAGTCCACAATATTTCCATGTCAATTTCACTAACAAGAAACACATTTGCAAGATTATCCTAAATGTCTAAAAACTGCAGAAGTTTTATTTCATTGATACTGAATGTCACACATATAACACTCATTATGATTTTACTATAATTGCTAGACTTATTTAATTTCTTGTGGTTTGCTCGATGTCATGCAGAAGCCTTTTTGTGTAGAAGAGGTTACCCATCCTTTCAGAAATGTATAAGAAATTAGAGATATTACCTAAATAAAGTAGTAAAAATATCCATTTCTTACTTACATCAACAGCATCAAATGATCTATTCTGAGTTATTTCAAATTTCTTCAATAAAATTTCTTCCTCAACATGATAAATACAAATATTTTTAGACATACCTCCAGCTAAAATGCACGTACCATCTGCTGAGTAACATAAGCTGGTGAAGGCTCTAAAACAGTATAATAAAATAAATTCAAAATGGTGAACTATTGAGAGTAAGGAATGTAGTATCCAAAACTTTACTATCTTACTTGCTCTCTCGAGATTTCTTAGCACTAATTTGATCAGTATCAGACACACCACTTCCCAAATCAATGCGACCCTCAATGCTACCCTTTTGAGAAGATGTCCTGGTATCAAAAAAGGTTATATTCGCATTTAATGTTGAAACAGCAATTTCTTCTCCATTTGGACTATAAGT
This sequence comes from Laupala kohalensis, assembly GCA_002313205.1. Lineage (NCBI taxonomy): Eukaryota > Metazoa > Arthropoda > Insecta > Orthoptera > Trigonidiidae > Laupala > Laupala kohalensis. The sequence goes on from NNCF01126904.1 coordinate 682,219, forward strand.
CACATATAAACCTGAAAAAAAAATCAGTTAGACACACTGTACACAGTTAGTAAACAATGAACAGTACAAAGTGGAACCTCCATTAATCTAACTTGTATAAATTACAATGGCTAGTAAAATTCCATTATAATGGAAGAGAATGATAATGTGGAATTAGTAGGCAAACAAATGCACAAACAAATGAAAAATGAGACATTAATACCATAAGAACTATATACATAATTGTCAAAAAAACATCAATTGTAAACATTTAGATGACTCAGAAGGCATAGACTATAGTTTTAAAAAAATGGGACACATGGTTTTTAATCAATTGTAAATAACAAAACAAAGATACTAGTACCAATGTACTAGCAGGAACATTATATTAACAAAATTTAATTCAAGAAATAAACTTTCCTCTGTGGATTTAAACCATGGACTTGGTGGTAGCATCCACTGCTACCTCTGACACAATTTATAAATTAGCACATTAATGATAGAGAAACACATAATAATGTAGATACATAACATTGCATAATATATTCACTACTTAATACATAACATGATAATAATCTAATAATGTAGGTACCATCACTGGAAAGTTGTATTGTCTCATGGTCACTTCCAGTTTCCACAGCATTCCATATTTTCAACGTTTTATCCCAACTAACAGAAGCTAAACTGGTACTCAGTAACATAGGACTGAACATAATGCCCACCACAGGGCCTTCATGTCCACTTAATATCTGCAAAACACAGGAAATTTCAGAGTTAAAATGATGAGAACAGAATTTGGGAACATCATTTATTTATTTATTTCTTCTAGTTAATGTATATTATATCGTTATTCTTTTGTGTTATGTTTTATTAATTTTTTTGTTTTGTATTAATTTAAATATAAAGTTTATCATCATCTTCTAATTTATCTACCCATGCACTAATAACTTGATCTATCACTTGCTTGTCACATCGGGTATAAATAAATAAAATGTCAGGGTTGAATTACATACACTTTCGACATATATAATTCAACTACATATATAATAGGAGCATTTATGCACCTTCAATGGGTCAAATATATTATCCAATGTAGTTAGTTTTGTTACCTCCACAAGCTTTCCTATCTTCATTGACCACAAATATATTTCAAACACATCTTGACCTCCAGCAGCAACAAATTCTGAAGTACTGTCAATGGATAAGCAAATAAATTGCACAGGTCGAGGAGACGTAAAAGTTCGAAAGTTGCGATACCTAAAAAAATTATTGTTACCACCAAATTCTAACAAGATATAGCAATTCCTGTGATATACTAGAAGATACCAGAAAAATCTCATAGGTGCCCACTACAAACCTGGTCAAATCGAATGCTCTAACTGTCCCATCAACTGATGTCGATACAACAAATTTTCCATTTCGACTGAATTCTACTGCAGTTACACATGCTGAATGTTCAGAAAATGTCACAAAACAAAAACCAGAAAGCGTATTCCATAATTTTACCTGCACATGAAATTAAAAGAAATTATAGTAAGATTATGAGGTAAATACAGCAATTGTCAAAGTTGAATCAATGATGAAAAATTATTGTGATAATGACATTCTTAATGATTTTCACACAGTTAAGTCTTCATAATATGAAATTTATTATATTCAATGATATGTTTCCAAGTATGGTTGAAAATAAACTGTTTTGCAACTTAATATGGAATAAGGTTACAAGAAAATAAAATTCTGAAAATTGGAATGCTTATTTATAAATTTAACATTCACAAAAAATTGATTATAGACTGCTAGAACATAGCATTCCACTGATATGATAAATATGTTTTCAAAAAAATATTTTCTAGATAGTGTGTACATATGTATTCATTTTGGCCAACTATGGACCATGATTACGAGGGCTAGTAAGGCCCAATTCTACTTGGGTTTAATCTCTAAACACATTGTGAAACATTTTGGGGGAACGGAGTCTAGATATAATCCAAGTATTACAATAGCATTGGCAAGCTGCAGAGGGTTCACTTTTCTATCATCTCAGCAATAGAAATGAAAAGCTACAATTTGTCAGACAGACCACCAGGAATTGAACCTGGGGTAGCTTTGTGGCAAGCACGTGCACTAGCCTTAATTTTGATAGTTGTAAGATCAAATTTACTCTTACCTTGCCATCATCACCACCAGTCACAATATACTGTCCATCAGGGGAATATTTCAAACAGCTTATATTATTGTAATGACTTTGTTGCTTCATGATATATGCCTCGCTCTGCCATTCCCATACCAAAAGTTGGCCCAGTTCAGAACAACCCAAAGCAATCCAATCCCCTGTATTATTAAGAGCTACTGAAGTTATTTTTTGCTCAGAAATACTGAAAAATATTAAAACTATAGAGTATGAATCTTTAAAAAAGTAACAAAATAGTCTCTTGCAATGAAAGCAAACTATCTTACCTAAGAGAATGAATAAGATTGATATCGGGCATTTCATGGATATAGAAGAATCCATTAGAGAATCCTGTTACGAGAATATGCAAATCTCTATGATATGCAGCATCTGTCAATGTCACATATGTTGTATTTTTCATCCCACTCAACAAGTTTTGTTTTGAAAGACGTTTATAATATAATTTAAGACAATTCTCACTTTCATCATCTATGACTGATTCTTCTCGTTCATCTTGTTCTAAAGCTGCAATATTATAAAAAGTAATATTTCAAAGAAAAATATAACAGAAATATCCAATAAATTCCTCAAGTTTTATTCTATACTTTAAGTTATTCAACATAATGTTACAAAATCCTCCTCCCAAGATATAAAAATTATAAATACCAAATACCAATAAAAATCCCTACAAGTCAAGAAAAAGGATGAAACATAATGTAATAAAAAGTCACAGATGTATATGTTATGCCCAAATTTCATCATTGGACAAAAACTAGTTTTGGAAGATAATTTTTCTCCAGAATTAGTTTTGGGTGTTTCAAAAACAAGAAATATTAAATAATTTATTGTGAAATTCAATTAAAAACTAATGACCATGAAGAAAACAAAAATTAATGTTAATTTGACTCCATTGTTTAAGTATCCTTATTCCTTTCTTTTTACCATTATTGTATAATAATGCTCTCTCTTTCCATTTTAAAATAAATATCATGGTATGACACATACAAATGGATGAAAATCTCACTGGATGGATTTCACATCTCACTGGAGGGAACACAACCATGCATTAGTGGATTAACAAAAATATTTGCAAATACACGAATAAAGAAATGTGCATAAAAAAGAAAAGATTATACATTTGTGCAGAAAATTTTTTGATATTTATTTACTTATATTCTTATGGTAAGATTCAGGCCAAGACACCCGCTCTTATGCCTCATCTGTGTTGCCAGAAAACTTATGGCACCAAAGCGACATTTGTCTTGAGTAGACCAGGGAAATTTCAGCTGAAAACTTTGCCTAGATGAACTGAGCAATGTTTGAACCCACATTTCACCACTCAGCGATATGGTGGAAACGAAGACACTACCATTACACCACTGCTATCCATAAAGGATCACAAACCCAAAGTAAAGTAGTACAAATTATAATTTACTAAAAATTTATATAAATTTGTATTATAAATAATATGAATAAGCTTTTGTAACCACCAAAATGGTTCAATTGCAACCACTGCTTCATTTTATTTTTTATATTACTTTTGCTGGTTCTTAATGTTTTCATATTTACTTGTATCTTATTGCCATATGATGGTAACTCTTGGATGGATTACAAGAAGATTATTGTATTATCTGAATGATTACAAGAAGATACAAAATTGCTCTTCTGAGGGCTTCAGTAAATTTGGTCAATAGTAATAAAAACTTACAAAATTTTGAGTAAAAAGAAAAAAAGTTCATCCTGCCATAAAATGTAAAATGGACTTGTACATTCAGATTACACACACTTCTTTGACTACTGTATTACACTTCAATCTACTCACCTTCAGCTCTTCCAACATAATCTTCAGCTTTCCTGGTATCAATATAATTTTCATCATCACTATCATTTCTTTGAATTCTCTTTTTCTTTTCAGGAGGAATGTAAGGTTTGAGATCATCTGGCTCTATGCTGCATTCCCACACAACAATATTTCCATTTCTTGCAACAGTAATTAAATCTAATGAATCTTTTTCAAAAAAGACTGCTACAACAGTGTCATTGTGACTACCCAATACATATGATTTGAAATTGGCAAATTTTTCTAAACTGTAAATCCTTGCAGTCATATCTTGCGAACCTACAGCAATAACTCTAAAAAACCACAATAATTGCACATTAATAGCATATTTCATCAAAAACAAGAAAAAGAAAATGTTCTACAAGAACTATTAGAATGGTACAACTACCTTGAATCAGATGACCAGTCAATACAAGTAATGTCATCAGGTGCATCATGAAATATACGTTCCATAACAAATGGATTATATTCACCTACACTTCGCCCTATAGTTTTGTAAACTAAAACTAAAAGATAAAGAAAAGTATACATATTATTCAAATTACAAAAATTACGACATTTAATTTAACAAGTATACAGTTTTCCCAACTTAAGAATATTAATTTACTATAAGTTTACTATAAGTACCCTTCAAATGTGTGGGAGGGGGAGAGAGGGGGAGAATGGATAACACACTATTAAACAAATCATTCTAGATTTTGACACACAACAAAACAATGACTTCGATTTAATTTTTCTTAATTTTTTAATAGAGGTCAATGTAAATCTAAAATTATTGATGTAATTTCACATACAAAAATCTACATTATACTTGCAAGTTGTCATTTTATTTACACAAATTTAATCAAATAAATTCATGAGACAATAATCACTAGGTAGGTAGGTTGTACTTATAATACTTTTAAAGATAGAATGTTTTGAAAGTGAATGAAAAAGCCAAAATTGAAATTTAGCACGAGTACAATTTGACTTAATATGCTAATTATTTCAAATTCAAATTTTTTAATGGCAACTTTTAAAAACTGTAACATAAGCTTATGTGTTATTTATGTATAAGAATGCCTTTAATTGCAGTTTCAAGAGGTAATTTTAATTTTAATTTGGAGAGACTAGCACATCCTGGTATTTCTCTTTATGGGCTCTTTATTTCTCTCAAAATAAAATTCTGGATCCCCCCTGCTCATGACTGCTGCTAGGGGAAGTCTACACAAATGTCACACACTCAAAGATACAGTCCAAATGGAGTCAGTTCTGTGCTCAATAGTTGGTTTACGCTAAGCTCATTTGCTGATGTACACACAGCTGGCTAGTAGTTATTTTGTGTAACTTATCAAGTAATTTTGTAATTTTTGTACATTGAAGTATAGTTGCTGAAATCTTTTGTGCATTTTTGATGTTGGTTGTCAAGACGACAGCCAGTCACTAGCAGTAAAGGTTGGATTGTTGAATGGAGTGAGCTGGAGCAACTCTTATGTAAGTGCAGTGCTCTTTAAATAAAAGAGGGCATCACACTACAGATAAAGAAATGGTTAATTTACCATTTTTATTTCTCAACAATTGCAGACAATATTCACTCAAATGGCTAGAATTTTTAACAAAAATCGTAACATTTTAATATTTGATTTTAGGTAAAAGGCAGAGCAGTAACCAATGATTTTCTAAATTAAAAGTCTGGAAGAAAAATGGTGTTTTCTTTTTGACTGATAATTTGTTTTTAACATCAATAACACACTTTTCACCATCTGAGAAACTCAATTGATTATTCATGTACAATAGCTTACACTATTTTTGAAGTTTTCAAGGAAACATTATTTGAACTCAACAGAAAATGTACCAAAGATTTTGTCCAATTGAAGAAAATTACTACAGCCTCACTGAGAAATGTTCAAGAGATTACAAAGATTGCATGCTGCAGCATTGACTGATCTGCCCTTCTAGTGCCCAGGTCAAATTCTTCAAGGAAAAATTTGATAAGTGGGATCCTAACAATGTAGAGACATATTTTGCTTGGGTATACACTGACAGAACTAAACAGGTGCAGTTCACTATAACGTTTGAAGATAATTTTGAAATCTTAATTGAAGGTCTTGAAAAACTAATGGTTCATTAAAAAATCTCAAGCCAGATGTTTAAAAGAAGCCCAAGCCAATCTGAAAATGGATGAAGAAATTGTGCTTCTAAAATTTAGTGAAAATTGTTGTTTTCTGTAGCAAAATAAACCCAAGGATATCATTAGACAAGCAACAGTTATTTTCATCCAGCTGTGATCTACACAAGTATTGTTGACAATAAAGAAATAATAGTTTCCAGTTTGTACATACTTGTCTGATGACATGAAGTGTTGTGTGTCATATGTTCACGAAACACAAAATGTTATTGTGTATTTCTTAAGAAATACATTCCCAACTAAGAAAAGTGTCAGTAATGAATCTACAGCCCACAATAAAAATTACAAAACTTCACGAAAGGAACTTTGGAGTAAGGACTTCAGGGTCCTTTTTTGCCACCAGCCATGGTTAAGTCTCCTTATGATGGTATTCATAGCATTGTCAAGCACCTTGTGACAAAAACCAGCCTTCAAATGAGCCCTGGTCATGATATTAATAATGTACAAATATTACACGATTTTTGCAAGATAAAAATTGAAAATATAAAACTTAAGATTACAAGGAAACACTCAAAAAAGCACATCAAAAACTAGAAACTTGATTCTCTAAAGTCAAAACAGTTCTGGGACATGTAGTTTTAACCATTTTATTTCCAAAATGTGAAAACAATAGCAATAAAACATGTTAGTTCTGATGAAAGCTCTTCAAGCACAGCTCCAAACTTACTAGAAGCAACATAATAGTTAATTAAAATAAACTATAAAAAACCTTAGGCGTCTTCTCTATTGAGTTCACATAATGATTCCATGACAATTTCAAAAACTAATGCTAGCTATTATATATGAATAATCATTTGGGTTTTTAGATGGGAAAAATTTGTTATCAAGGTTAAAAACATACTATAAGTCAAAAAAACACAATTTTCCTTCCAGATTCTGTTAACTCATACTTCAATGATTAATTATTTTTTTAATTTTCACTGGTCACTGCATTACCCTTTACCCAAAATAAAATTTGAAAATTTTGTATTTTGTTCAAAATTCCAGTTTTGAGCCAATATTGTCTGCAATGCTTAAGAGATAAAATGCTGAATTAATTTTTTCCCTTTTCCAATCTCTGAAAATGTGAGTGGAGGAATTATTATTTTTTTATTTTATTTATTATACCACTTCAGTCAATTTTATGCAAACATTATTTTATGATTCTTTAGTTCAGGAGGAAATTATTATAATATGATAAAAATTATCAAAGTTATGAATTTTTTCTTAAAACAATGTCACCAGTGCTAAATTCTCATCTCATCTTTTTAGGTAAATTTCAAAAAAATTTATCTCAAACAGTATTAGAGGTACAAACATACAATTTAACACTGTGTGCTAAGATAAAAATGTTTGAGACCAAAGGTTTCATTTTCATTTTCATTTTCCGCTGGATGATTTGAGATGGAATAATACAAATATTACCTAGGATTGGAAGAGATTCAATGTAGTACACCAATTATTTCTTTTGGAAGACAATTATGAAGATTCCTGAATGACAGTGCTTTTCAAAAATAGGTGGTTGAAACTAAATGACAGGCAATCTTGTAGTTATATGCAAGTTCAGTAGATTAAGACAAAATAACTGAGACAAATAATCACAGCTAGGAACATGGAATAAAAAATTTGAAGAATAAAATTTTTTGTTAAAAGTACCTCAGATCTATAATTTAAATAATAATATTTGTGCAAGTTAACAAAATCCCATTCATTTGATAACATTGTAACTAACAATTAAAAATATTATTATTTAATGATGAATAATAAAAAACCATCAAAATCATTACATTTTACTGGAGACATTCCAAAATTTTTGAAAGCAACCCACATAACTCAAAATACTTTAATAGTTGCTCACCAATATGTGATGATTGAGTTTAGCAACAACAGTTAGCAAAAGAGGCAATTTGAAAGAGGTTTTGCTAGGAAAGTACATTTAAACCTCCCTGGGACCACTCAAATTTAACAGCTGCAAGTCTGAGACAAAGCCAGCAAACTGACTTGATAACTTTTTTGCTTCAATTTCAGCAGAAAGGGATGATGAGGATGACTTAAGGAATGATGAGGTTGCAAATGCAGAAATAAAAGTTCCTCCACAAAGACATGAGCATGGGCACACTGTACTAGACAGATACTGAAAAATTTGTGTACAAAACTAGCTCTGCAGTACAGTCATAAGAACACGGAAAGAGTTTTTTTTCTTTTTAATAACACAGGACAGCAACTAAGTGAGGTAGGACTTCCAACAGGAACTTCTAAATCCAACTCTTTTGGAAGGTTAACAAGTTTTAAGTAAAACATTTGCATTTTTTAACTATTGAAGGTATTACAAAATTTACAAAGGTTCCAACAATTAATTTTTAACAATTAACTTTTAAATCAGGTTAATTTGAAATTAACTTTTAACTTTCTACAGTTTTTCCATCAATTAACTTTTAACTTTTCATGAAATGTTTTGAAATTATTAAATTGTAACTTTCAGCAAATTAATGTTTTTAATTAACTTTCCTTAGTAAGCAAATCACTTACCACTGTTCATCTTTGCTACAGCAAAATGTTTCCCATCTGGACTGAAGCAAATAGATGCAATATTCTTATTGAACCTCTTAACGTAAATTGATCTTCTGCTGTGCATACTTATAATGTGGAATGTACCCTCTAAAATCAAGTAATTATTATATAAACCATTCCTATAAATACATCACTTCCTACAATTATAAAGTACAATTAATACCTTCATTTGCAGCAAGAAGCATTGAGCCATCAGGGGAAAGTTCAATGGTAGTGAAATTGAATCTACTTTCAACAGGTAATGTGGATGCTTTATTGCTACAAAATAAGATACAACTGTTTTAAATTTCTTGTATCCCACAATAGCTTTGATGGAGCAACTATTTTAAAAAAAATTAAATGACAGGTGCACAAAAATTCCTACAATTAAAACAAGACTGAAGTAAATCTACAAATGAATTATGAAATAATATAGAATAAATCATTGTAAAACAAAAATGTTCAAAATTGTGTACCACTGTAAGGAGGAAAATAAACTAATTTACTCTCAGAAAACAAGCAAGGCACAAAACCATCAATTCCGGTCAAAGTATCCAAAGAAAAACCCAGTGTGCAATGAGGACTACAAAGATAAATGTACAGGACAGTTAACACCAACTACAATATTTTACTTAATATCTTACAATAGGAATTAAAGAATGATATAAATATCCAACATACAAAATTTTACCTATAAAAATAGACATTGAGCATTTCTCAAGACAATTCAGAAAATAAAAATCTCTTTCACAAATTTGCCAGCATGAGATATAACTGCAACAAATATGAGGACATGCATAGTTTGCAACAAATAATTGACTTACTTTTTTAAATCATATATACTTATACGATTCCCAACTGGACTTATTACTGAATTACCATCTGGAGTAAAAAGAAGATTTCCCTTTCGGTACATTGTTCCCATCAAATTCGAAAACTACAAAACCAAGATAATGACATGAAAATCCAAGACAAGAATGAAAAAATTAATTCAGATAAACGTATGGTATTTAACTCACCTTAAATGAAAACTTCATTTTGAATTTTGGGTACAAACACAACAAACATTAAAATTAGATAGTTGAGAGTTAATAATATATTCAACAACAATTGTTAAAGACAGATTTGAGCATCATATGCCTAAATCACTTCATTGACCAATGAGTCAAAAAAAGAAAGATACAACACTGTTTTTTTTTAGCGAAGGATAATATAAAAACTGATTATTTGGATTTTTGGATTATAAAATTGACGCATGTGAGACAAACTTCCGAACACAGGAGAAGTTAACTTCCTAAAAGTAGAGTTGTCAACACAAAATTCGCTATTTGACACAGCTTCCTAATGTTAATAAGTCTTGAAACCAACAACACTCATCAGTGCAAAACGCACATTGTTATTTATAGTAAATATATATGCCTTTAAGCCCCAAACGAACTGAAATACATGCGTTTAGATACAATATAGTGAACGAAATAGCACAGCATTGAAAACCATAACCAACAACGCCAGTGAGCACGTGCGTGACTTTTGAGCACTGTTGCCACATGTCAAGTTTGAAAATAGGAAAGCACTCCAAATGAGGTAAGAGTCCTTAACTCAAGAAACAACCGTCACACATGTCCAAAAATTTAGGGTTGACATCTTAATCGAAAGAAAACCGACATCCATGTCTACAACTTAAGAGCACGTAATTTCTCACAACAGCTACATTTACTCATAGTCACACACAGTCACACACATGATATAGATCTAGCGATCTTATATACTGCTTGTCCGAAAGGGTTGGTTTAGGATCCCTGTCTTTGTCGTACATCGACAAAGTAACTCCGTGAAGTTAGCCGAAATGGATTTTTTATTCTCAACCGATAAGAACATTCTTGGGCTTAAATGAAAGGTCTGAATTTGCTCAATTTTGCTCAGACAATTTTATACTTTTCTCATCCTTACTTTTTTAACAGTTTGTTCTCTAAATTTTCAATATTTCAACTGAGTGTAAGTCCTGTGAATATGATCACAGAATGATGAAACTATTTCTTATCTATGTGTTTTACCCTACCGACTTTGCTCATCCACTACTACTGAGTGCTATAACTTGTTTTTGCAATAACAATTATAAAAACAGAAACATTGTTTATTACGCATGTACGTCGGCTTTTGTCACAGAAAAAGCGCGTAATTTGAATTCAGCCACGGCACAAGCACCACATAAACCAAAGTTCTATATCTTTTTAGTGCTCTACATAAACAAGATCAAGTCCTCCATTGCTACAACAGACGCTATTCTCGGGAGGTAAATGGTTGATGACGTCACAGACATCACAGGCAATGTCATCTGCTTATGTTGGCACAAGATAAACTTAAAAAACCGATTAGCCGTGATATTTTTTAATATTCCTTTTTCTCAAATGTCTTAATTTTCTGCTATTTTGTCTCGCTCTCTTACGTAATTAAATATTAGAGAAAATACTATATTATGAATAGTTACTACGAAAACTACTTTATAAATAATAAAAACTGTAAGAAATTGATTTATTGCGATTTATTATTTTTATTTTTTTAACAGTCAAATCTAATTTATTTTGATGTAGTTTTGCTGGTAAGATTTATTATGTATGTCAGCTTTCCTACAAAATATTCCCTCCCAGGGGACTTACATCTAGTAAGTATGTTTGACAAACACGGGGTCCCGAGCTGAGTCTGGCATTACTTCCACTTACTTGTGCTCCTTCCTTTCTCTTTCCTGACCTTCCTTGGTCACGTCTTGTTCTTTTTGATCCCGACGCTAGGGCATCTTTTATTTTACTCTTTCTTCTTCTTCTTTAAAAAAAATGATATATGTAATGTTTTGAGATACGTTGATATTTGAGTTTTGAGTTTTGAGTTGTACTTCTGGAGGGTTTTTAGTGGGTATGGTTAAGTTGTTCGGCGAGTCCCACACGCGGGGAGAGTCATCTTTGCTCTCCCTAGCGCGTAACTGCATTTTCCCTACCTGTACAAGTTTTTATGGCACTGATGACCTAGATGTCGACGAGCCTTAAAGCCCCACAAAAAAAATCAGAAGATTTTTTAGTCTAATTGGATTTACATTTTAAACTCTGTCTCTNTGTAGTAATCACGATCTATATGTAAATAAAAGTGGTGCATTGTTTTGTATACAAATGTAGTTTTATTCCGATTCGGTTGATATTATGCCCACCGAACCTTCAATGCAAAAGAAATTTTACTGTTCCCATGGTATTTTAAAGTACTGCTCCCACATTTTTTCCACCACATAATCCAGATTTTTAGTACTCCGTGATACAATTTTGCATACTTCACGTTCAAAATAAGAGGAAATTTACAATACGTATATTTCTTCCCTATACCTACACTTTCTCAAGGAAAAATATTGTCTATAATATTCCAAATTTGTCCTTACACGCAGCATCCCTACGAAAGTGTATGGAAGGTGACATGTGACACGGATGGGTTGATTCTTTCCCCTCGAGAATAGCGCCTGTTGTACTGACGCAGTACTTGAGCTTGTTTGTATTGTGTTGGTATCGTGACAGAATTCAAATTAATCGCTGATTCTCCAACAAATGCCGACGTGCATGTGTAATATATGCCAGTAAAAGTAGATTTTAAAAAAGGGTATTGAAAATTACCATGACGTTAATAAGATAGCTATGAAGCATTGTTCAGAAATGATCAACATGTCCGCATTGAAATCTAAAGGTTTAAACGATATGAAAAAATTAATTTCAGTTTTCTTCTCATATCGATGAAATAAACACGTTACAATTAGATTCGGGATTGGAAAATATATTATTGCAAACTATTCTTTTAGAAAAATTGGACTTGGGGACGAGAAAGGCTTGGTTCATGGAATTCCCCTCTGGTTCAAACAACATAAAACTCTTAATAAAATTTCTTGAAAAACGTGTCAATGTGTTGGAGATGTCATTGGATTCTTCTGTAATTCATGTAGAGAGTCAAGATAGGCGCGGGCCAAGGGAGAATATTGAAAGAAAGCAGGTAGTTTACCATGAGATTAATTCGACAAATCATAGGTTTCCTTCAAAATGCTTCTTATGTTCAGAAACATTTCATAGATTATACAAATGTTCGAAGTTTTTAAATTTGTCTCCAAGGGAAAAAAACTGCGTAAGGAATAACAATTATTGCTTTAATTGTTTAGCTCCATTTAAAAAAGATCATACTTGTTCCAAGAAAACCTGTCTCTCTTGCAAGAGAAGGCATCATTCCTAATTACACGTAGAAGAAAGGGTCTCGAATGAAAAGCAAAACTAACCTCACGCTGAAACAGTAATACAATGTTCTGTTGATATTGAAAAGGCGGGAATCTTACCAACAGCTATTGTGTATGTCAGAAATACTAGCGGTCACAACATTCCTGTAAGAGCGCTCATTGACTCTGGTTCAATGTCAAATTTCGTTTTCTGAAAGATTAGTTCAAAAATTATTTTATCGTAGTTCAAGAAGGTACAACCCTTCCTACGACAATTGTGGTTTTAAAATGATACTGCATAGAAACAGCCTGGTCGAGGCAGCTGTCAAATCTATGAAATATCATTTGAGACGAACTTTAGGGTAAAATGTAATATCCTTCCTAGAACTACGTACCTTACTATCCACAATCGAAGCCTGCCTAAATTCTCGTCCGTTGTTCACCCGGCCTACAAATGATGATGACGTGGAAATTATAACTCCACAACACCTGATAACAGGCCATCCTTTAAAAAATTTACCTTTCACCCAAGATGACAAAAAATGTCAAAATCCAATGCAAAGATACATGGCTTTAAAAAACCATTTAAATTATTTGTGGAAGCGTCGGTCTGCTGACTACTTGTCAATACTCCGAAATAGATCAAAATGGCAAACAGTATCCAAGTCACTATCAGAAAATGACATAATTATTTTGAAAGACTCTCCCGTGCCCTTTGAATGGAAAATAGCTAGGGTTGTTAAGACTTTTCCAGATACGTTGATATTTGGATAACGGGTTAATCCGCACGATACAGGTCAAAACCGCAAAAGGAATATATACGCGTGCCGTTCAAAAGGTTTGTTTGCTACCAAAGGAGTAAAATCCTACTGTATATTGCTCCCCGGGAAAATCAATTAGCCAATTTTACAATAGTCAAAGGCGCTCGAAGGCAGGCGGATTTCGAGTCAATATGATCACTTCAGATTTTTTTTAACTTCTGCATCATCAAAAATTCCCTTAAGATAGGGAGATTTGCTATGCAAGTCCTAAATATTAAAATCAACAGTGTATGTATAATATAGTACCGCTGAAAAAATCACTCATTCAAATCACAAACTAACTAACCACTCCGCGTAATAAAAACGCATTCAAACTGATTTATAATTGAAAAATCAACACAAGCCCTGAAATTGGTTTTAAAAAACATGTTTCTGTTTTCTTTAGAAAAGGCCTTTACACAATAAAGGAATTTACATTACTCATTGCTAATTTCACACTTAATTAATGCCAGAGAAATATTAATCTCCCCAGGACTAAACACATTGACATTTATGAAATAGTTGAAAAATCTCCGGAGGCAGGAGGACTTCTGAGTACAATAAAATCACTCTAAGTAATTGCCATTTAGTTAATTCTGAGTAATAAAAATTCCCTTAAAATAGGGCAATTATAACAATCTCAACATCCTTTAACGTCGAGCCAATAGCTTATGTAGGTTAGTTTATACCGGAAAGAAAGAATTCTTTACTTTCCTTCCTGCTCACGTAAGTGCGCATTTCGCCGATGCGAAAACGTCAAGACCTTGCGGTCGTTGTCAACGCATTATCAGTGCGTAAACTCTTAATTATATTCTGAAAATCTCAACGTCTTCTCTTCGCATCCCGAAAATTACTTGACTTACTACTCTAACCACCTATGTTCTCGTCGGTTCTTGGTCGAACCCCGGCCGCCGGCCCCATATTATGTTTCGAAATGATCGTGCAGGTAGCGGATTGAAAGCACCTGAAGCGATCAGTCAACTCTCGTTTGCAGGTGGGTTCTGCGCAAGCGTAGTTTAACAAAATTAACATTCCCGCAATGAAGATATTGTATATTCTTCAGTAAGCTGTTGGCCGTTGCTGAAACAACAGTGAATCATATCACAGCTGCTACTCCCTCGCAAAGGGGTAGTTTATACTTACGCCACCAGGGCGCGCCAGTGACCGGTCAAGGTTATTCGTTCTCGAAGGAAATATTTCAGAATTCCTTTCACAGAAGGCGCAGCTATCGCCCTACGCGAACAGTCGAAGGACGATGGCATTCATTTGTTTCGAGGCTGTTTATTTTTTACGAGAAACGAGGAGAAGACTGAAAAATACGTATTGTATCTAATAAAATTCGTTTTATGTTCATTTTTTCATATTGAAACATTTATTTAAAATTCACATTATTAATAGTGTGAATTATTTCTTAATTTCAACTTATTATTGGCATAGCAATAAAAAACTTCACGACAATGAAATCTTATTTTTATAAGCTCCAATGAGATTAATTCTGCTTCAACAATAGGTGTGTTTTTTTATTTTGAAGTGATATTCTTCTTGCAGCTGAGGTCTTCAGGCTGATTGTCTTCTGGCAGAGTTTTTGTGTTTTGTGTTAAACAAAGGGGGTTGATGGAATAAATTCGAACATAGCAGAAAATTGTCTTAATACCTTCATTTAGTCCCAAATACATGGAATCTGAGTTTGCACAACCTCATGAGGTGTGCATAACTTTTGGCAGCCAGATAAACACGAAATGTTTGCACGTTTTTCAGTTTTTTGCTTATATCTCGGAAACAAAGCATCGCACAGAAAAGTATATTCTATCCAATATTAAAGACCATAAAATTATGCGTCAAATGAATACCTCAAACATTAAATTTGGTTCAAACCGATCAAAAACCACAAATTTTAGCAACTTAGCGGAAAAAGTTGTAATAGTCATTTTCAAACCTCTAAAACTTCGCAATGAGCGCTCCCGTAAAAAGCTTTGACGAAAAGAGTTGTAGAGCATTAAATATTAAATTGAAAAAACGCCAAGTTTCCCAAATTTACTCAATTTTAGAGTTTTGTAGAAGCATATATGCGAAAAAGAAGTCTGAAGGCAGGGGTCCTTTATTCAGGATGATGTGGTACGTTGCCAAAAGGCTACGCAACACCGTTAATTCAAGAATATAGTTATGCAGGAATTTCTTCATTGCTGTTTTGAACGTATGTTTCGTTCGTTCGGCCTCTCCGTTGAACTGGGCCTATTCTCTTCACTTTTCTTCTACCATTCTTTTCACAAAAGTTTGCAAACCTCTCTGATTAGAATGTAGTCTCGTAATCTGTAACCAATCAACGTGTGAGTCGCTCTATCTCAAAAACCTATTCAATCCTGACGATTCAGGCGTCACCTCTGTTGCGCATAGATAATTGGACAATATATCCACCACCATGATCCTAGAAATAGGACTGCAAAATATACGCAATTGTTCTTCTGGCTTGTGCGACAAGTTTTTCTGATAACTTTGACAACTATTGTCTTTTCTAACCGCCTCCTCGATCTACTGGCCTATAACAGACTTGCTAAATTCGTTGTAAGTTCTATTCCTCAAAGCCTCACGAGCAACATGGCCAGTATGTGGTTACGAAACACTGCGGGATCAATAACTCTCCCACGTTTTTACGTGTAATATTATCACTCCCGGTCTACCTTTTGACTCTTCGTCAGGGGCAACATTTCCATGCTCTTTTCTGTCTCTCGGTCCACTTGCATAAAGGTATCTTTTCTATTGCGCCGATTGGGTTTCCTTGTCTACTTCTTTTGCTTGGAGCTAAACGTACCTGGGATTGATTCTATTGTATACGTTTTCTCCCTATCTAAATGCAGACATGTTTCCTCTTGCCCATCGAACATTTCATCAGGCTCCATCGGCGACTTTGAAAGAATTTACATACTGTGCAGATAATCTGTAATAAATGTTGTAGTCATTGCGTGCACGGAACAATGCCCGACGTTAAATTTTTCTTTCTGTGCTGTCTGGGATCTTGGTCATGTGATTAAATGACGACACCAGTGTTTTGTGATAAGTTATAATCGGAAACATATTGCCGTAAAAAAATCATGTATATATAATACTCCATATATAATTCCGAGTGGTTCGTTGTTAAATTGGGCGTAAAGTTTTTGGTAATTATTTAACGTCACAGATTCACACGCCACTGAAATCTCGTTTCTGTACATGTCGCAAAGCGATACCGCACCAAATACGTACTTATACGTGTCAGTGCCGAGTACGATATACTGTAACATACCACCTTAATTGTTTAATCAGGTCGTGGGTTCACAAAAATTACAACCTATTGGGCCAACACAAGTCTAGATTCACTACTCATGGAATAAAAGAAGTTAACACGAAACAAGTTACATTACTCACAAAAAGAAACATAAAATTTAAAAACACAATTTTAAAAAAGAAACTAATCTCTCCCCCAAATGCATTTATACGTTCGCAGTGTAAATTTCTTTTCCTCCCAAAATGGTTATAAAGGTCGCTCAGCACGTTTATTAAGTTGTCTCTTTGGTTTAATGACCACCCCTTATGACGTTAGTGACTTCAGTCCACTCATGGAATGATAATTTCATCTTTACAGCTGAATAATAAGCTATTACTTAATCACGACATTATAAACATAAAATTGGATATATCTCACCACGAGTGACAACTGATTTGTTGACGAACCTGACAGAAGCAAGGAATGCAATTCCAGTAACTTCCTTCGCCTTGACTCGACCTTGATGGACGATTGCTGTAGTCCACCAAGTTCGTAAACTCGCGATTTATTTGTTTGCTCTCGAACACGTCCACGGATAATTCAGGCTAATCACGGCCGCATCGAGTAAGTAGATTTAAGATTGAAGACAGTTGTGTACTAGTCCCTTCACGGTGAGTGTCAGTTCGCACAATGGCGACGAAAACACAAAATATCCGAAAATACATACTTCTGCGCAAGATGCACTCGCAATTATGTAACGCACACATTTGTTTAACGGATAAAAAATCTATGATTGCGGCGTCGCCACAGACACGCGGCTGCAGGAACCTAGTTCTCTGTTCGCACTTCTACGCGAGGTAGAGCAGTGGATTTCCCCGCGCCGCTATGCGAGCGATGGTGACGTGACGAAAACTCACCCACGAATGAATGCCTGGTCGTTTTGCTCTAGTTTGCTCTGGTGATTTTCGTAACGTAATCATTTCTAAGTGAGCCAATCAAGTCGTACTCTTGTCATTGGTTGAGTTCTCACGCCCACTAATCTGTAGCTTTGCATCTTTCTGGAAGTTTTCGTTCAACCGCTTTTCTTTTGGCCGGGTCCTTCTAACTCTTTTCAACCGATTTTCTCTATTGCTTTTTCTCATGACACTTTCCAACCGACATCTAGCAACCGTTGATAACGCAACTGAACTAACTTATTAGGCGCTGCTTGAAATATTGTGAATTTTCGAGGTTTAATAATTTGTTTATTAAACGAAAGTTGCAGTACAGCATGACAAATCCATTGGTGTAAGTCTGCGCTATCCAACTGTCGACTCGCGGGCTTGCGACCCGGGAAATAGTTTTTATGGTGAGTTAAAATTGGGGGACACAATTTTGTGTTATAAATCTGTTGACATAATTTGTATTGTGCATGGTATGTACAGTGAGAAAAAAATAGGAAATTAGTTTGGAATTACCTCGTTGTACATTACAATATGAAGACCAAATATATTACAATACTAAATATTACAAATACTTTTTAAAAGTAAAGAAATGTTCTATTAATTTTTCCAGCTTGAAATAATATACATTTGTAAATAAAAATATACAAATAAATATGACCTATTAACTTTATACGTTGGGCAACATTTTGCCAAACCCCATCACATACTGACCCAATCGGTCAAAAGTCTATTGAAAATTGCCCGCGGGCCAAGATAAGTTGGACAGCCCTGGTGTGAGTTATTTTTCTACAATTTTTGTTGTACCAATTAGAATTCAGGGCTTTTTAACTTAAAAATCTGATAGATAACAGATCGTGCTGTAAATTGATACCTCGCGCTACGTCATAGCAGTGGATGTCGCGACGGTTCCTACGACTCCATTGGGGTTGTTCCAGGGGACGCTATGTACACTGCTGATTGTCAAATATTTCCTTACCTTTGTAATTACTTATTTTAGTTTAGTCAAAAGTGTGCTGTGTCTTGTATTACAGAGTTGTCAAAATTTTCAGATCTTTAAGCAGCAATCGTTTAAATTTTTATTCGCGGTGCCGTATTGTTGTTGCGTACCCGGTTTTTGCCGTTGTAACTATTACGCCGGGGAAAAGGTATTTGTGTCTGTTTTTTCGTTTCCTAAAGATCCAATTCTAGGACATGGGCAATCAATTGCAGCGACTTCACCCGTATAAAAAAGTGTTGTTAAGGGTTCGTCGACATCGAGGTCATTAGAGATCTTATAAAAAAAGTGTGTGTATTAACCTCCTTGTTAATGAAATTTACGTGAAGCCTGTATTAAACTGTAAAGATGGAAGACTCGAAGGGGTGGAAATTATAGTGAATGTTAGACCAATAGTGAATGCTCTTAGGAGTAAATGCATTACATTGTCGGGAACCAAACATTTATCCATATATGAGCGAGTGGTTCCTTTCTCTGGGTGTGTGTGCAATAATAACCTGAAAACGTAACCCACTGGTACTAAAAAGACTTCATTTTGGCTACTTCAGTTGGACTAGTTTTTGACTTTGCTGAATAATACTGAAAATGGAACAAAATTGAAGGTAATTCTGAAGAATTTAGATGCGGGAGTTGTAAACATACTGTTAGAAACTGTGCCAAAATATGAAAATAATGTAATTTACTCATATAGGTTTCAAGTTTGAAATTAGTTCAATATTTGTTGGAGAAAAACATTTATCAGATTTTTTTGGTGGGGTTTTAGGGCTCGTCAACATCGAGGTCATTAGAGCCCTAAAGACTGAGACAGTAATGTGAAAGAGGATTTCTGAAGCCGAAAGCAATTACAAAACATAAAGAAATGAAGAGTGGAGAATGGGATGAATATGTCAGGGTAAATGAAAATGGGTGTGTTCTCAAATTGAAAGACTAAACGTCCGTAACTTTGTCTTCTTGTGTAGGCAGTGAACGAGAGAACACATGCAAATATTGGTGTAGCACTGCAAAGAGAAAAATTGCTGTTCCTCAAGCAGCCACTACGTTGCTGCTACACAAACATGGAAGACTTTGATTTATGTGACATACTTGGCATACACAGCATATCTCCATTGGAACCAGGAGGTGAACTCTCAGATTCTATAATCATTTTGTAGATATTGCAATTGTTAATTCTTGGACCTTGTATATAAGAATTAGATCACCACTCTGTATTTGTCGACAATAAGAATGCATCAAATTGTCGCCTGGAGGACAGGAGTAGAGATCTTAATTTAAGAGAGAAATATAATGCGGGATTTCTCATATTTCGGAAAAGACTACGCGCAGTTTCTCATAGTGGTATCAATCAGCTGAAGTTGGTCACGTGATTGTGTCGTTCTCACTCCCTTTCTCCCTTCTCCGCCAATAAGATGGAAGCTTTGCGTAACAGCTGGTGCCAAAAGGGCTATAAAATTTGGGCGTAGTAAATGTGGCTCTTATAGGACATGTTTGCTGTTAATTAAATCTCTATATAAATAAAGAAAAGTCAGAGATGTCCGTCGTTTTGATTGGCTTGTAGCAGGCGGTCATTTTATCTCACTNCATCAATGCATATGGTGATGAATATATGTCCCTATTCACGGTACTGACGACGTACAAATGGATAGTAACACCATGATGAACGCCTTCTGAATGTGTTGTTGACGCCACGACGGACTTCGTCTGATTGGTTCTGTTGACGCATCGACGAACTACATCTGGCTGGGTTGTTGACTCCACGACGAGCTTCGCGTCACTGGGTTAGACTGGGTTTCGACACCACGACGGACTTACATCACTGGGTGTAGAATGAATGTTGACACCACGACGGACTGCATATCAATGGGTTCTTGACGCCACGGCTAATCTTGTAGCAATGGGTAATGGGTTGTATGTTGACACCACGAAGAACTTCATCTCAATGGGTTGACACCACGACGGTCTTCGTCTGAATGGGTCCTGAGTGCCTGCAGACAGCCGTATAAATAGGCTAGGCACAGATTTTCTATAGTGAACACGTTCACAAACGGTGTTCATAGAACGTACATAATTCACAGAACTTCTATATACAGTGTTCGTTCACGAATCCTAGTTCATGGAGTTTATACATTATAATGACAATATCGATAGTATCGAATACATCGATTTGAATACATTGACTCGAATGCATCGACTTCTGGAGTCGATATGTATCGATATAGTTTAGCGCCTGATTTAAAACAATATTATTGACAGACATCGAATAATTTATTAACAAATAGACATAGTTATAAACAATTATAAACAACAAATAAATAATTAATAACAAATATAATT
>NNCF01126904.1:705975-741022 GCA_002313205.1 Laupala kohalensis
GTAAACTTTTCTTTAAAATTAACATTGGCATTGGTACAAATTTTGTGAATTTCTTATTGTGAAGTCAGTCTTCTCACAGATATTCTCAGGTTGACAGACCTCTCCCATTTCCTTGATGGATTGATATTCAGTTTCTAGAATGGAAAATTTCTGACTTTTTTTATATTGTATTTGTAAATGGGAAATATAGCGTGCTATTGAATTGATTAACGCCTTTCTCATTTGTTAAACAGAATGATATTCAACTTGTATAAATGAAAACTGTATGGTTTCTTCATAGATTATTGTAACTAGTTCATACTATGATATATCTATCGCTTTTGGTGACATGGTACTGGTGGATTGTCTTCATTTCTTTATCAATTATTTCTACTTGACCTTCATTAGATTTGTGGCATGTAATTCTCTCATGCAATGAGCAGAGGTATTTATACACCACTGTGGCTTAAAGCAAAACCAACATTCCATTGACTGCTTTCTATATAGCCTTTCTATGACAGCTTTTCTCATGTGACTTGTTTTAACAGTCTCATTTATTTATTATTGATATGAATAGTTGGTGGATATAAATAAATGAGTACCTTATAGCAAGTATACCCCTTTTTTGTATGCTGGATTGTATATTTCCATTCATATGAGAATGTCCTGAATCTTTATTATGAATAAATAGAATTAAGAGCAAGTACGTATTTTCTTTGTGTACATTTCCTGTCAATTGTCCTGTTTTCATTTTCTATTTCATATGTGTAGTAAAATATTTCAGTTATACATCCTGTTAACTATTCACAAATGTTAATTTTTGTAGGGAAAGTATTTTCAGCTAAATTATTGTGAAATTATGAAGCATGAGGTCGAGGGATCTGATTTAACAGGGAAATCTCAAAGGTGAAGATACCCTTCCTGACATACCTCCCCGAGGCAAACGATACATTATTATTATTATTATTATCATTATCATCATTATAGACCTTTATGGCTTGCCAACATCTAGGTCATTAGCACCCTTGAGTGATACATGAATGACACGAGAGCAAATGATGAAAATTATTGTGGAATGAGAGGGATCCTGCCTTCATAATCTTGTATCAGACAGGATTTGAACCAGTTTCACCAGAGGTAGAAGACTAGTATGCCATACCACCTTTAACCACAATACTAATTATTCATAGTACATGCCATCCATGTGATAGGCCCACTGATTTGTACTCTTATGTTCCTTTAAACACAGACTACATATGTCTGCATGTATATATACAAAACATGATACTTCGATTAACCATGGTGCTCACTCTCTCGTTGAAAAAAATAATTTCAACTACAACTTCTACTATAGAGTACATTATTTAATTAACCTTCACCTTACTGACTGGCAGAAATTGATGAGATCATTCTTTGGGTCATCATCACAACATCTGGAAAATATCACAAGATTTTCAGTCGGTATTCATATAATAATACATATGTGGTTATGTGGTGCAACAATATTTATAATCATCATTTCATACACAGACTTCATTCCTCAATATATTACTTAGATATTATAGATAATAAATTTTTATACAATACTTCATGTAAAATTAGATTTCATTTAACATACCATGGAAGTCGTCCGGGGTAAAATGTGCGGAGCACACTCTGGTACTTCGTGCGACCCGCACGTCCGTCAGGCCAAGACAATTTATCCATTGTCGTCGTCTACAAGAGAATGTAACAAATATATTTATAAAGAAATAAGCAACAATAATCGCAGCAAAGCGACTGAGGTAAGTACGTCTGCCCATGTGGGTAGTGGCGCTAAGACAACAAGAATTACTTACCTTTCTGGTGGGGTAGGGAAGCCTAGGAAAGTTATTTCCGGGTTGCCGCCTACTGCATTGAAGCACCCCGGAACACAACAAACAAAAATACGCGACATTTCCTTGATTTAATCACTAAATGCGCGAACGTTGCCTACGGCACAGTATAAGGTACAGCACCGCACGCAGAATGTAACGAACAAAGGCAAACACTATCAGCCAATAGGAGATTGGTGAACACGATCTTGCAGCCATCTATTGAGCGCTGGACAAACTATATGGTGGCTGGGTGACTGGTGGCGCAGTCTGGTAAATGTTCCATGCGCGCTACTTGAAGTGTCATACCTCAGACCTTTTCCCCCTATCTTCTTTCTTGGCCCTGGCCACCTTATACAAAACTGCGGGTCGCCAGGAGCGGACGCTCGGTTCAGTGACGCGTGAATTGTTGTCTGCTGCAACCATGAACTCCTTCCCTACGGTTGCCTCTGCCGTTTGTCACCACTCCATTCATCGACGCCTCTGGCCGCCCTTCCCAGGATCCATAGCCAAATTAATAGCTCATGGCCTTGCGGTCTAGGTCACGGCCTCCCTGCTCATGCCCGAAACTGGCCATGGAGAATCTCTCCCAAATGAAAGTCAATTATTCATTTCGCAAGTTACTAGACATCAGTTCCGATTCTCGCTCAATAACTCGGAACGAAATCCATTTCCAAAATAAGTCAAATTCCTCAAAGTTCTAACAATAACTTAGGAAAAAAATAATCTCACAAACTCGTACATTCGTCTCAGAATATTCTCGTACAAATAATAAGAATGAGTCTAATAAGAATCTCCATATCTCTGAATAGTCGCGTCAATAAGAATTAATCACAACATCTCGTATCTGATCAGAATGAATCTCGGAATGTTCTGCGCACCTCTTTTTATAATTTCAAATCCCCTCTCCTATATAAAATTTTGAAAATGTTCACATCTTCCGACGCGTCACGTGATGTCTAATACCCAATCCTTTTCTTCGTCTTATTCCAAGCGAGCTTCCTTGGATAGGCTGAAATGGCTGTGACGTATGTTTAAACGTCCCGTCGCTTGGTTCTATAAAAACAATCTTCGTTACTCCGATGCCATGTGGTTACCTCGTGTCGACGTTTTCAAACTTTCTCAGGCCCGGTTCTATTGTTGTGTACTTTTCGCCGGCCACCCAAAGAACCTGAAAGTCTGCGAATACTAGCCCACCTCGGGAGTCCTTACTGACTACCGCACTTTGAAAATTGCAGCAATACCCCGGATCCATGTGCAGCGCTGATAATTCATTGATCGCTCTTTGCTTTGAAGATTTTACTAACATTTGGTCTCTTCTTGAAGCACTCCCGAGACCGCACCCTAGTTAATTCTTAAGTTTGTTGTACATTGTTCCAGTCACGCCAAATGTTTATAATTCCAAATATTTAATTTTCCCACGTTCCAAACTCTCTTTGAGGTGCCGGGTGCTGCCCGGACCACTGGCGGGTACCCAAATTCGGAGAACGAGCGACGGAGCGGGGGAGGAGAGCCTCCTCACTCTCCAAAAGTCCACCGTTGAGCGGTGCGGCAAAGGAAACCTTCACATCTGGCGTGGGCGCAGTGGCCCACGATAAGCTCTTTGTTGAAGAAAAAATTCACTGCTGTTTAGAAATTGCGTCGTCGTTTATCATGTGATAATTAATATAATATAATAATAGCATTTGATCACGTGACTTAAAAACGAGTCTAAGCGTTGTGAGTTCTATCTTTCATTAATTATTTAATTATGTTACGTTGAATGAAAAAATGGGAGACGTGACCGAGATTCAAACTCGTGACCTTGAGATTTTCAAAGAATTGTTTTTTTTTCATTTGATAAAATATTACTGAAGGTAAATCGTAAAAATAAAAAATAAGTAAAAGATGAAAAAAATGTTTTCGAATAGCGGTTTTCAAATCACGTATGGGAATTCCATCGTCTCAGTATCGAGATATTCATTATTTTATACATATGTAATTGTATTCTGTTACTCTTTAAAATGTTTTTTTTTACTTTCCAATTACACGGAGAGTAAGGAAAGTATGGTAATCGATCGACAAAATTTTTTTTTTGAGATCTCTTCGTATCTTTACAAATTGTCTCCATGAGTAAACTATTTTTTCAAAGTGTTTTAGCGATGATGTATAATGTATCATTTCTCCTTTTGGAAGTTCGTCTTACCAAACAAAAGGTATTCGTAAGTACAGGTACATATCGTGACAATTGAACACTAATGAAAATGTATAAGTCGAAAAACATTAAGCTGCGATTCTTTTTTCGTTCTCTGTCATTGTTCACGTCTTCAAATGTTGCAGCAAACATGAACTTCGTTTTCTGATGCAAACAAGTTAGACATCTTGGTAATTTCACTTCCATAAAGGAAGTATCTGGGAACCGGTAAAATAGTATTATATTAAAGGAAAGAAAAAATTGTAAAAAAAGAAAGTATTTGTTGGAACATATGTTTCTCTATGGTTTCCGTCGAGTGACGACGTTCCGACCGGATGCTCCGCGATAAGTTCTTAGCAGGTAGCAAAACCGCTGCAGACGAAGAGGAAAGTTGGTTCATGGTATTGCAAGTAGCGTCAACATTTCTTTTTTTTTCGAGCGTCAGTTGGAGGAAGTTCTCCTACAACTGATGGACAAAAATAAAGAGATCAATCATCTCAAGGATCAACTAGTTGACAGGATGGACATTTTTTTAAATAATCCCAACGGAGGGAGTGTATTGGGATTTTTTGGTGCAGAAGAGGCCTTCGTCGACGATACGAACGCTCTCACCATTAGTATGGCTCAAAAGATGAAATACCACTTCATCCAAATGGTTCAATATGATAATGACGATCAATTGATCATTTCTCGAAAATCAAACGATAAAATATCATATATCATAAGACTATGAAGAATGAAGGCATAGCAGAAAAAAGTAATTTCAATCACGAAATTATATAATTATCATTTATTTCCAATAAATATTCGAGAATAGATCATCTGATCTCCCAAGATCCATCCCTCCTTTCCCCGTTCACCATAAAGAAATAACACACTCTGCGTCATAATGAACTGTTCACACAACTGAATGTGTGTTCTCCATATGTCGTACGCTCTCAATGTCTACTGTTTTCAAGGCACTACTATACACAAGTATACACATGTCTATCAACGCTTATCACTTCATATCCTTTTTTTCGGTTTCTCTATCTATGTTATATTGCTTCGAATAGGAGAGAGAAATCAAAAGTGTGAATGTATTGACAAACATTTTCAAAGTTCCATTACCAATACTATACCATTTCTATTTTCAAAACTATAGCATTTTAAACATTCAAAACAATACGTTTATTGATAAAAAAATAATAGATTATTGACAATCGTAACATTCATATAGAAATAAATAATTGCCATTCTTCATGGAAAACAACACTATGCTATTGGAATAAAATAAAATTGACATTACTTCATAATTAAAATCATAATTCGTTCCTTTTCCCCCTTTCGTATCATAAACACGTCTCAGATTTCATTACAAATTAAACTACTTTATCCCTTCCCCAACCTCATAGATAGAAACAACCCACTCCAAACGTCACATCCAGCTCTTTCTATCTCAAAGTGTCATCCATCTTTCCCAATAAGTTATCAAACAGGCGAATGGAGTATGATTTCAGCGTAAACATTAAATATAATAATAAAAATTTAAAAAAACGCCGCCACAACCCAAGAATCTTTTTTACAAAATGGAGAACGACTTCGACGTGAAAATAAATATAATAAAAACAACTCATTGTATTTTTTTTTCAAAGCTACTCTAACACAATTGGAAATCACTACTGATCTCTCACATTTATTGTCATTTTTCTTCTTCTTCTTCTTTCCATTGGAATACATTTAATACTATTATTATGAATATTAATATTCGATTAAATTCAAATACTGATATTTTTTCTCTCACTATTCAACGTTACGATTAAACATGCTTCAATAGAATAATTAATACAACAATTAAAATAGGATTTTATTAAAAAACTATACATCTAAAAATATTATTATTATGCCATTTCATAAGAAAAAATTAATATTATTATCAGATTATTTCATTCAGATTACATTCAACTTCAATTGAATTAATTATTATTACCGGATTTTATTCAAATTGCATTCAATAGAAATATTAATATAGTATTATTAGAATCGGATTTTATTCAAACAACATAGACATTTATTAAAAATTAGAATAGAATATTCTACAGAGAATTGGATTTTATTGAAAGTCCATTGAAAAAATAATAAAAATTTTAAAAAAATATTACAATTGGATATTAATCAAATTCAATAGAAAATTATTCTTTCAACGCTACACCTTTCATATGGATACATTTATTGCAATAGAATTATATGGCATTAATATATGCCATATTAATATATCATATGGCATTCAAATATTGATCGGTGTATTCATATTATATTAATTTTTTTCTCAATACTCTCATTACGATTAAACATGCTTCTAAAATTAACATTTCAATAGAATTATTAATATTATTGTAAATAAGATACATAAGACATTCAAATTCAATAGAAAATTATTAATAATAATATTATAATTGGACATTCAATGAAATAAAATTATTCATAGTATTATTAGAATCGGACACTTCATAATGAAGGTCATCACTTCATTCCTTTTTTTTCCCTTCCGTATTATCCACAAAAAAGAACTCTCAGAAATACATTACATTTCATTCTACAATATTATCCATTCTCCAACCACCTAGATAGAAGCACAAAAAACCCACTCCAAACCCCTTTTCTCAACCTAGAGAACGTAAATATATGCTTCTCAATGAGTCAACCATCACGAAATAGACGTTATCACAACGCCCAGTCCACCTCCGGATGTGAGGGGGTGAGATATATTTCGCCAACCACATTCTTTCCATACAATCTCTGTCGCCTCCTACTTTCAAACGCCCACCCAAACCATTTAACAAAAATGGAGTGCGCTTTCGATGCTAAAATTATTTTCAAAGCTACACATATATTTCTCAATACTCTCATTACGATTAAACATGCTTCTAAAAATTAACCTTTCAATAGAATTATTTATATTATTGTAAAAATATATCATAAAACATTCAAATTCATTAGACAATTATTAATAAAATTATTAGAAATGTACATTCAATAATATAAGAAAATTATTAACAATTTAATTTTTATTGGAATTATTTAATTTATTCAATAGAATTATTCATATTAATTCAGATTTTATTCCAATACCATAGAAAATTATTATTATTATTATTAAAAATTAAAATTTCAATAGAAAAATAATTAGAATTGGATTTCAATCAAATACAATAGAAACAAATAATAATTAGAATTGGATTTCATTGACATTCAATTGAAAAAATCATAAACTACAAACACATCTCTTTCTATTCATACTGCTATATAGACTACACAATGAATCATCCTTGTTTTTTAGAAACACACATCTTTAGTTCCATCGCCGTTCGCTAGAATGGGGTGCATGCGTCAATCAGCGGCCATTCGAAAACGTCGTCTAATCGCACCAAGTGTGTGTGACGCCTCCCATCATTAGAGCAAGCGCGCAAAGCCCGGAAGTGAGAGTCCAACCTCCCGGATATGAGGGGTGTGATATCTTCTTTTCGCCAACCACACTCCCAACCATACAATCTTTCGACGCCTCCTTCTTTCAAAACGCCCACTCAAATCCTTTCACAAAATGGAGTATGCTTTCGACGCAAAAAAATTAATATATTTTCAAAGCTACACAAACGTTATTTCTCACACCTTTCATTACGATAACACAAGACACTAATATTAACATTTTTCAATAGCATTCATCATATTAATAAATATGTTATTAATACTATTATTATTATTATTAATAATATTCCAATTGAAAAAACTTCAATTTAACATTGGATTTTATTGGCATTCAATTGGGAAATCAAACTATTATTATTATGAATATTAAAAAACAGATTATTCACAATAATTATAAATATTAAAAACTATTATTATTATTATTATTATTCAAATTGGATTTCATTCCCATTCCATTGTAAAAAATTTTAAAAAAAATTACGATAACAATTAAAATTCGAATTGGATTTCAATTACATTCAATAGAAAAACAAATACTAATAATAATAATTACAATTGACAATAAAACAAATTACAATTAAAATTCGAATTGGATTTCAATCACATTCAATAGAAAAACAAATAATAATAATAATTACAATTGAAAATAAAACAAATTATAAACATAGGACACTCCATTGCATTATTATTATTGGATTTCATACATAGGCATTGGTCACCAAAAGAAATTCCAACACACGTGATCGTATGTGACGTCATGCCACGCATATGTATTCGATTCGAAGAAGAAAAAAGATTATGTCGTACTACGTCATTGAAATAAAATAAAAAATAGTCCAAGACACTGCGGCATCATTTCAGTTTTTACTCTCCTATGAAGTCTGTCTAATCAGACCTATATCCTGATCTTCTTGGTTACTAGTAACTTTTGGCTTGAAAGTACCGACTGTGACCTCCATAGCCGTTCCAGATGACAGACAAGCTCTCTACTTCGCTACTCCCCTTGAAGTAGCGATACACTACAACCCTTCCAAATTCGAATTACTAAATTTTACCGTCTCGTATCTGATGTTTTCATCACAAGTATGCAATGCTAACATGTCTGTTTAATGAATCTGCGTACGATTCTTTGGAGACAAATTTTCTCTAATAGTTGCCATATTTCATTTCCCCGTAAAGTCATCTCAAATGCGCGCTGCTTCCTGCGTCAGTTACCTGATCGCACAAAAAATGTCATTGAAGGTGAGATAAATGAGATTTCTTGTCCATTTCTTTGTTAAAAGGTGGAGGCGCCTGATGTCGTGTCTTCATTATTTCCATGTGCTTCATTTGTAGCATCTGCTACTGCTGCATCGGATGGCGTTGTTACTGCCCTTTCTGCTGCTGTTGCATCAAAAGCTGCACTTTCTGATCCATCTTAGAGTTCACTCCCGTGCTTTGTAATAACCATAATTTTATTCATTATAGCGAAACTAATTATGCTTTTTAAATAGTAAATTCATTTCCATGTTCAAGTGAAGTACAGGAGAAATCTAAATAAGCTCTAAATACTGCTTTCTGTTCGAAACTTAGCTGCAGGCTTCTCCCCACTCACCCAGTCTGAGGCGTAGAAGTTAAAAGGGAAAGAGGACAAATGGAATATTGATACCATGAAATGAATAAATGTCACTACTGCTCAAAGCTTAATTTAGGGAACAAATGGAAAATTTCTACGAAATTCAGGACAAAGATAGGTATGTGTGTGAGAAAAGATAAAGTAAAGGCGATCAGTCAACTATTTAGAGTACAGACTTCAAAGCGAGTAGAACTTCAAAAGTGGATCAAAGTCAGTTCGTTTTTCTCCATTTAACGACCAATTTCTTTAAGATGATTAAAAAAATTATTCCATAAACAAATGGAACTTTTCTGAAGAGCGCACAAATAATAAGCTGTGATATCTTCTCAAATGAACTCGGTCGTGGAAATTAGCCATGGTACGCTATTTTAGTGCCGATGGTTTATCTGCATACATGGCCTTGATTAGCAGCATAACCGACATGGCTTGGAAATAATAGTCGGCTATAGTAGTAGTCTTTTGGCGGCAGGTGAAGCGGGGATACTTTTCAATAAAACATTGACTCTCATTCGGAATAAAAATAATATATCTTAGTTCGCACTTACATAGAAAGTGGTCCACATGGAATCTATTTGTTCGAAATTAAGTTTATTTTATCGTGCGTTGATCAATAATCGGGAAAAGAAGACTTGGAAATGTCCGTGCTGAGGTTAGTAGCAACCGACTCACGCGCGCGGATATCGCGTCGGCAGTGCATATGCTCATCGAGGAGTCGAAGGTCGATGCCAATCAATCGCTGTTGATTCCTGATTTCGTTCGCATTTTTTTAGTGCTGCTGTCCTCTGGTGATTGGGTGGGAACCGTTTTCAGAATCTACGTCGAGAAGTGTCCAAATTCGTGGTGTATTTATCGTATTATGTGAGTCCATCGATATATCCCGTCATCAAATGTTTAATTTTATTTTGAAAAAGAAAATTACTTCATTACATATTGCAGTACCGTGTTTACGTTTATTCGTTTAATTACTTAACAGTAAATTTCGCGTGTTTTGCACGTCATTCCAATGGCTTCAATATAAAAAAAATACTAAATTAAAAGAAGTCAAGGTTAATTATCGGATACTTGCGTGTGATAATGATTAAACCTTATTTTTGTAGTGTGATTTCATGTTTAAATTTTTGTTTACATTTCTTTATGATGTTGTGTCATCTTAACTGCCTTTGGACAGGTTCAACCTGATTAAATCCTTGTTTTTCTCTTAGCTTTTAATGAATCAAAATTTCCCATTGAAAAAAAAATTAAACACTTATTTTGTTCTTATGATATTCGTAGCCCGATTCATGGAACAATTATTTTATATTGTTGTAATAGGCGTAGCTAGAGAAAGATATTTTGACATTATCAATATTCATTTTCAATGTTGTATTTCTTTACGAAATGAATTATATTTTTATTACTAACAAAATACATTATGTTATATTAGCGCCCGAAAAGACTCGAGTAAATTTAAAATTCTACATTGATAAGTTTACCAAAATCGGCCGAGCTTTTGCCACTAGATGTTAAAGACAAATTTAACTCGTATAATACCATGGGAACCTCTTCAATTTAACACACTATGGTGAAGATTGAGTATCACATATGCGAAAGTATGTACCATAATTTTGCACTTCTATTTATATGTTCTGCTTCATTTACCTCGTAAATATTTTACTGGAAATCACGATTATTAACCTGTAGCATGGTCACATTACACTTACGAAGGCCACGCAAGGAAACCGAGCATTATGTATTCGTAATATTTCATTTATCGAAATTCGAAATAAATATTGATGTATCTTTTCAGCGCCTGAAAAGTTTTTACACACGCATTTATGAGTTTGAAACAGTGGCATTTTTAAGTGGCCCGGTAAAAAAGTAAATACGGCCATGCAGATATGACAAATGTCTATTCAGTCTGATGTGTACACAAAGTGTGATGTGATCTGTGTAAACAAAGTTATTTTTTATTGTGGGTCAAATATATACATTTTATCACACAGATTCATAACAGTTTCATTTACCTTTCAAGGGAGATATTTTCGTGTTCAGTTGGCATTCCTCGTCCTCCAGTTTCTCAGGAGGTGGTAGGGATGGATATCTAAATGCGGCGGCTTCACACATTCGTCATTTGACGAATCCCGAGAAATAGCGACTTGCTCGGGGTATTTGCGGAGTATTCGCCAATTGGCGAGCGCACTGATCTAGATATAAGCAATTTGCCGAGCACTTAGTCGCTCTGAATACGACGAATATTTGTGTTAGTGGTTACAGGTTATGGAGAATGAATCTGAAGTAATCACGCGTGCTGCGGCGTATGTAGTTGTGCCTTGTGGAACGTTGTTAAGAAAAGTAAAAGGGTCTTATCTATCTTCATTCAATTAATGTCATCATTATCATTATCAACAGTGTAAATCATTAATGCTGTACCAAATTCATTTTCTAACTTCGATTCCATTTCTCGAGAATCACAAACTCTTTGCGAAAATAAAATAATTATACTTCATCATTATGTCCAATCCCTTTCAAATAAATTGACAATCATTGAAATTCTTGTACACGAAAATCCATTCGGTTTGCTATGTCTCACAGAACATTGGCTTTCAACTAATAAGATCAATGATACTTATATTTCTAATTATTACTTAGCGAGTTCTGTCGACGAAATTTTAAAAGAAAACATCCCCACAGAGGTACGTGTATCTACATTCGTAATTATATTTTATCTTCTCAATTGTCAGACTACGAGAACTTCTGCGTTGATAGCGTGTTCGAATTTTCTGCAGTTAATTTGACCGATATAGGTATTATTGTATCATGTATTAATAGACCTCCTCAATCAGATCTTGTCATATTTTTCGGAATTTTGAGATTGTTTTAAATTCAAAAAATCTATCGTTATGTGTGGTGATTTCAATATAGTTTTCCTGAATGCTTCCGATCTCAAATAAGCGATTCTTTAATTCGTATATTGGTTTCCAAGTCATCGTGAGTTAGCAAGGAAGTCACATACGTGAAAATCCAGATTTTAATTTTAAATTACTATAACTTTGAAATTTGTGAATTTCCCACGCCAAAAATTGGTGGAATTAGAGTTCATTAGTCCTACTTTAAACCTCCAAAATTTCATTAAATTGTGAGATGGAACATTTGAGAAATTATTTTTTGAA
Source organism: Laupala kohalensis (assembly GCA_002313205.1). Lineage (NCBI taxonomy): Eukaryota > Metazoa > Arthropoda > Insecta > Orthoptera > Trigonidiidae > Laupala > Laupala kohalensis. Next base: position 718,210 of record NNCF01126904.1, read on the forward strand.
GAAAAATTAAAATTTTGACGTTTCCATTGAAATTTCAGACGTATGCTGCCATTTCAAGTGTCTGTGGGTTACTTTATCTATAAAATAAAATGTCTACTATCGATAGGTTAAGTGTGTTTCAATTTCCAAAGATTTCATGAAAATTTTCACGATATTTTACCTCGCTAGTGCTGTGTACGCTGAGGGAAAATCGACTTAATAGTAATTTTAAAAAAGCACCTCAATAAAAACTGAATAAACATATTTTCCCTTACTTATAGAATATTTTAATCCCCCAGAAAAATTGTTAGCAAAATCTGAATGGGTCGGGGAAATTTTGGGCCGATTATGGCTGGAATGACCCACATTTAAATGTAATATTTTTATTATATATTATTATAGGATGGTATATCAGCCTCACCCTCGCACAGAATATACGACCATGTACGGGAAGAATATGCTAATACTACTAAAAAATAGATAATGCTAATAATTTCAATACACGTTCAAGTGTGAAACTTTAGGGTGCTTATAAAAAAGGGAAATAAAATGAATACAAATGTTTTGTGGTTTAAATCACACAAAATAAACAAATAAAAATTGGTTGCAAACTGCGTATGACCACGTATGGGGATAATAAATGAAGTTACTCTATCACTACTTTATTACATTCAATTTCTCCATTTTATCACTACTAAAAACATTACTTTGTTAGATGAGAAGAAGAAATACAAATAATTAGTTTTTTCAGCGATTACCAATTCGAATAACTTGAAAACGTAATACTCGCAATCATTGGTATCCGTAAGAACGAATATGTAGACAATACTGGCGAAATTTCGCCTATACTCGAATTCCATGATGTGTCTCAAAATACCGACACGCTGCGGGAAAGGGCAAGTACCGGTATTCCTGATACGACGAATAGCAAACAATCTATCCACAGTAGTCACTATTCGGCTAGCGGTTGTTCGGGATTGGCCGAATGACGAATGTGTGGAGACCCGTTGAAGCGAAAGCACCCGCTCCGAAAAATGTCTTGAATATGATTGGCTTGCATTGCGCATGCCCGGGACGGACACACCTTGTCTTCTTCCCCTATGGTTGTCAATAGGTGTTATCAGTTTGTGGTATCCTGGTGGTATCTGATGTGGTCATGTGATCTCGCCTAGGAATGTCAGATTTAATGGGGTAATTGTGGTCATTTTCACAGATTTTTATTGCTATTCTTAGTTGTTGTTTTTTTCGACTTTGGCTTGATAATTCGTCTTTTTCATCTTGCCCGTTGACTTCAACCATAAAAGAAAAACGAAAAAATTGCGTTTGAACTTCTCGATGTAGTTTTCATCAGTTTTTTTGTTTCAGCTACTCAAAAGTACTTTAGTTTGAACGGCTCATTGTTAAATATATTTGATCGGTTACGGCTCTTGTTCTTAATTTGACTGAAAGTATTTCCTTATTCACGCATGAACTGGTAATGTTTGTTGTTGTTTTTAACCACTACCTTTGCCAATTGCTTCTTTGAGAATTTTGGTTTCACGAAATTCTGCTCTGTGAATTAATAGTATCTGAAGTTGGAAAAAGGGTTTTATAAGATGTAATGGAAGAATTTGCAAGTGAAGATAAAATATGTTGTACTGAGAAAATAATTATTTTGATTAATCTTTTCAAAGTTGAATTGAGATAAAATTATTTAGACAATCACTTGAATCTAATTATTGTTGAACATTGTTTTACGTTATCTACAAAAGATTGGTATACTACTAACCAAGTTGCATTCCAAATTAATCCAATGTCCTTAACCATGCAATATTTGCTTTGTAGGCCAATTTAGCCATAATACAATCTTCTTATACATTGGTTTCAAACATATTAATTCACTGAAGTGAGTATGTAGGCTGTGATATCATTTTCTCACCAGTATTTTAAATTATTGTTTCAGGTGTTGCTTTTGGTGAAGAGAGAAGTCTGATAAATGTTACTTTAAAATATGGCACCTATCCGAAAGAAGGAAATTGTTTCTTCTTCAGAGAAAGAGAACAGGACAGAAATATATGAAAAATGGAAGAGACTGGCTGAAATTCGCCAACAGGAAGTATGCGAGTTGGTGATCAATTATGATTGGGAATCTTACAAAAAGAATGAAGAGGAATACTTGGAGAAGAAAGTGGAATACATTTTATTTGGACCTACTCAGAATATCATTGATGCTAGCACCAAAGAACTTATCTGTAACATATGTGAGAAGATAATTAATGTAGGCAATAATATAGAGCCTTCAGAAGATGGAATATGTATGGCATTTATTTATATTTTCTGGCCACTAAATGATTCTGACCTGCAATGTTCACCTATTTTTAAAGTGCCTAAAGATAAGACATCTTCAGATGTGTATTTCATTGATATTAATGCCAGAGTATACAAAGACTGGAAGGATTTTCTTAATAACAATAAGTTTCCTCCAGGTGAATACTGTTATCCAGAAGGAGGTAAATACATCTTAGATACTCAAGATAAAGTTCTTCTTGAATTTGGATTATCTCCTGCTACCAAAATCTCAAATCAGCTTGTAAAGTGTTTTGATTATGCTAATGCTGGTTTAGCTTTAGGCACAACAGTAATTACTGCTGCATCTATTTTTGCACCTCTCAGCAGCCCCTTACTTGCTGCAACTGTGTGGGTTACACGTGGAATTTGTGCCTATAGTACCCTGAGATCTGGAACCACATTATATGACCGACAAACTCATAAGCAGACTATAGGGTTAGATGACTCTGAGTCACGTTCATGCTGGTTAGCTATTGGTTCAAGCACCTTGGGAGCTGCTTCAAGTTCTGCCACAAAGATAACTGAAAAACTAGCACGTTCAGGGCAAGTTGTTGGAAAGGTGGGATGTACCACTACAAATGTATTGAGCTACAGTAATGTCGCTTTGAATGGGGTGGGTCTATTAAATAATATGCATGGATTGATGGAAAAGAGAAAAAATCAGGAACTCAGTAGTCTAGATGTAATTAATTTATCAGCTTCTTTACTTCTTTTTGCTCATTCTGCTGTAAATGTGAAAACAGCCCAATCTATAATTGAAAATGCTCAGAATAATGTTCTTCAAGAATTTGAGAATAGTTTGAGGAGCAACAAACATAAAAAGATGTTCCGCAGAGTAGCAGAAAATACCAGAGGTCAAGACAATATTGAAGGTAATGCCAGAGTAATAAGAGCCCTGAAGCATATTAACAATAAAGATGACTTTTTATCTGCTTTAGTGAGAATGAAAAAGCAATTTGGACCCACTGGTAATACAGTATCTCTTGCAGAAGGAGGATTCATCACTGTTGATGGGCAATTGTCGGTTGAGCCTACCAAACTAGTTTCTGCAAGTAAAGCTGATAGGGTACAACTTTTGAAAGCAACAAAAAATTATGTAAGCAATCGTATCAGCGAGGCAGAATTCAGAAGGGTCACCCAATCTATATTGGGAGAAATTCCGTCTATTCCCTCAACTACCTCCAACAATTCTCCCAGCTTGAAACAACTTCTGGGTCTTGGGCAAGCTAAAATTAATCTATCTCCCAGATTGGAGGTCACTTTATCATATCCTCTATTAAATGCGTATGAAAGAAAGGAATTAATGGTGTTACTCAAGAAGTTTGCAGAATCAGATCATGAACATATATTACAAATGGTCAGCACATTGTTCAGAGCTTTGGGATGGACATTAGGAATGCAGTATGTTGAAGCAACTTACTTTATTTGTGGTCTTATAAGAAATTTGGCAAATGAATCACTGAACGATGGATGTGTTCTTCCCAATAAAAGTGGAATGTCTGCTTCAGAATACTGCAAAGCTGCTGTGCAAGAATTCCGTCAGGACCCAAAGAAGTTGGTAGATGTTTTCCTAAAAGTTAGGGGAATTTGGCAGGTTACAACAGAAAGGGGTGTAATCCCAAAACAATTAAGAAGTTTAACCTTATTTGAATTCGCTCAAATTTCTAGCATTTTACTCCGTGTGGATGAACCATTCTGGTTAAGATGTCTTCAATGGTCTGAAGAAATGCTTCAAGCTTTTGGATTACATCATCAGAAAATGATTGTTTGTTTAGTGAAGGATTTGTGTTTGTATATTTTTAAAACTCTACAATACATGGAGCAAAAACATTCACCACCAATGAGTTGGACTGCAAATGCTGATAAATTATGGATAGAGGCGAACCAACAAAGGACAAATGATTACTGCAACACCATTTTAGATGTTGTATCTACTGATAACCAGATAAAACAATCTCTAATGGAAGAAATTTGGGAAAATTATTCATTAACTTCAGAAAGTGGTGGAATTGAAATTACTTCTCAACGATACACGAAACAACATCCACTGGAAATAATGAAAAGCTTCTGGAATAAAGAACAGCTTCAATTGTTGTCCGAAGAAGAAATATTGGATGTATGCAAGGAGACCCTTGGGTTAGCAGATTGGCCTTCAATTAATAATATTGAGTATGATGGTTGTAATGTTTTTGTTAATATTGATGATAAATTAATTGTTGTTCAATGCAATTTTGATGAAGGGAAAATGTCTGCTTTTGTAGATACTACTACTTCATAGAGAGCTGCTTTATGTTCAGTGCCTTACTTCAGTCTAAAAAATGATTTTGTTCTCTATGATATACAGAATGTTTTGCAACTGATTTATAAACAATATGCCTAGTTATATATTTTATATCTTTGCATGAAAAATGTAATAATTTTAACAGTATAATCAATTTGGATAAAAATAATTTTGTTTTAAGGAAAAGTAAAGTATTTTTAACTGCAATAATGTATATCTATTTACATTTTCTACTAATGTTTTTGTACTCTTAAAATACACGTTAAGGTTTAAATAGTGTTTATAGACATCACAAAGCCTTTGTATTGCATCTGATCTGATTATTATTGTGAATTCAGAGTTTTTAAATGTGAAATATTTGTTTGTTTAAAGATGTTTGGAGCATGTTTTCAAATAAAGTAACTTCAGAAACCTCAAAAATTACCTTAATTTTATACTCCTGCCATTCTCATTGAATTTGAACTACTCGTGAAGTATCATGGTGAAATAAAGTATAGAATGAATGACCAGTCCAATATAAACTAGTGGGTTGCCAGATTAAGACTTTAAATGCTATCATAAAATCCTAGTTCTTGTTCCTTACAATTTAAAAACACAACTATGGCAAAGAATGTAACAAATAGCTCCCAAACTCTCCTTGTCTCTGAATGTTGGCATCACAGAGGAGAGTTGATTGTAAAAAAAAAAACAAATATTAAATTCAGTAATTTTAAAGTAGTGCTCCTAACTTGGTATTAAGAAGTTAATGATAAAGTCACAATGAGTGAAAACATACAATATATTAGAAATTTAACAGGAAATGTTAATTACAGAAGAAAATACACTATTTGCAAATTTATTAAAATTAACTTAATTTAATAACAAGTAATTAAAAATATAAATAACATCTCCAGTCACATTGCATTTGGCCCTGATTCGACCATTTTTCTTCGAAGTTGCTGACGCAAATTAAATTCTTCATTTAGAGTTTGCTTTTCAACTTCCAAATCTAACAAGTCACGTATCTTACTTTTTAAGTCCAGAACACTTCTATTGCTGGATTTCACTGAAATATTTGTTACATGACAGAATTCTATGGGTTCAAGTGGTTGAATATCTTCAGATAAATCCTTTATCACACCTGAAATATGACATCAGATATAATTATAATCATAAGATCAACTTGAAAAGTGCCATATTAAACTTACCCATTCAATTAAAAACCAAATACAGAATATACAGATGATATATCGGGAAAACACTATAATTAAATTCTATTCAAGAATTAGCACAATTCTTTTGAATCTCACATCCAGTCACAATGTAGGAGATATTTAGAAGGAATTCTTCTCAGAGTCTTTCATTGTACTGGATTAAGACAATACAACCACTTTTTTAATTACACAAAAAGTTAAGTACATTCAACAGTGTTAATAATGTTAAATTAACTAATGTTTCTCTATTTTCAATATAACAAAATGTACCATGAGTTAACATGATCAAGAATTATATATGTAGAGTTGTGTTTTTAATTTTGTTCAGAAACATTCCTCTAGCTACTGCTGAATTTTATTTTTATTTGGCAACTACTCACTACTTTTCAAAATTAACATGTTTTTTTACTTAGACTTTTTGAGGGATAATTTTGTTTTCAATAATCAGTTACCAAACCTTGATCAATTCAGAAAGTATTTGGAACAGAAACTTGTACATAGAAGATTCAACAACAAGAGCTCACAATGGAGCATATTCCAACCGCTTACCTAACAGTATAATTTATAACCCCTCCCAATGTTTGGGGAGAAATTAAATTCCTATTTTTTTCTTTTTTCCAGTTGTAAGTGACATAATATGTAAGTGCCAAATTCCTACTTCCAAGAGTACCTGTAATTAGCTGCAGACTTAATAATCAGCAAGTACGTGAAAAATTTATTGACAATTGATTCAATTAAATTGATCTAATAAAGTCATTATCAAGGCATCTGATATTAGGACACCATCTGATTTCAGCAACTCCTCCCTAATTGATGTACACATTGTCCAAATAATTTCATCATTATCAAGAGGAGTGCCAAATATCTATCGAACAAATGAAGTATTCATGTTTGTTAATTTCATAGTTTGTTTATGGCAAGGAATAATGGGCAATTTTGTAGCTCTCAAATTTTCATCACGGTGTCAATACAATGCCACAAATTTTAAATAGTACAATAAAAAATACTTATACCAAGAAAATGGATGAGGAGTACATTAACAAGTTATCATTTTAGGTTAAGATTTGATACATGAACAAGTCATCAATTTAATTGACCATTATTTGAAAAGTTGAAAATACTTCCACTGCCAAGCATGTACAATTTTGAAACACTGAACTTTGTAAAAAAGAATCTACTAGACAAAGAACCCCTCTACAGATTTAATTCAACTGTTCATGCCCACAACACTAGACAGGTCAAAAATATCAACCAACTACAGGTAACATCCACTCTTTGCCAAAAAAAGCACTAATAATGTATGTATACAGCTATATAATGTGTTACCACTAAGCCTTAAAACATCCATATACTGAACCCATTCAAAACAAAACTCTAACAATTCTCACAACAGAAACTTACAACAGCATACAAGAATTCCTCAAAGACAATATCTAATTTATGACGTACAATCTGTTGCAGGAAATCATTAGCACAGAGGTGCAGAAGGTGACCCATGATGCAGGAAAAGAACTAACAACATAAAATTACCTTGTTTTCGAATAAATATAGATCTTAACCTAAATTATTAAAATAAAAGTAAAATAATAGAACTCCAACCATAAATATCTAATACCACTAGCCTAAATAATTATTAATATTCTGTAATAGAAAATAATTGTATCTTTGTTCTACTTGGACTAAGTTAAATTAATATTGTTAAATATATTAAAATTACTATATTGTTGTTATTCTTATATGTAAAATTTATTGTTATTGCAACAATTGTTTGTATTATGACTTGCCATACATCATTGTAATGATCAACATAGTCCAATATATTATTATTATTATTATTTAAAACACAAAACATGAAAAATAAGTAGTAGTCAGCCCATATGAAAGGTCGTCAACATTTTTAGGGAAGAGTTTTGAAGGGTAGGTGAAAAAATTACAGGAAACTCAGAAAATATTGGATTAACATTTGATAGTAATATGGCAGTCAGAATGTCCTGAGAGTTTAGTTTGTCTCCCTTATGATGGAGTTCTCATGATACCCACATGTATTTTCTATTTCATAAAATCAATCTGTTACTTGCATAACTAATTCAATATTTTCTAGATATAAAATAGTCATCTCATAAATTCCTTTCAACTTTGTGCCCATTCCATCAACACAGAATACAGAACTTTGTGTTTTAATTGTACAACGTCCACTATAAACACAACAGAATTTATTGCAGTAATATAAGCCAAGAATCTGATCACCACGATTTCCAACGACAAGATCACTTACAGTGGTAACTTTTTAATTTTTCCTTCAATTCATCCCATTTCTTTTCGGCTTCTGGTAAATCCATTTTATTTACAGTTAACACAATTGGTTTTCTCAACAGATCTTCCTGATATAACTCCAACTCCTAGAGACACAGAAATTATATGAAATGTACAACTTACACAACAGAAAATATTTTACCATTACACTTTTGTACTTAAGGTTATTTTTTTAAGTTTCAAAGAAAAAGTTATCATCAAGTATTAACCTACCTTGTGTAAAAGAACAATAGTCTCAAATACAGAACGATGTGGGTAACTAGGACTCAACTGAAATCCATTAATATCAACAATCATCAGAATTAATTTTGTGCGTTCAACATGTTTCAGAAACTTGTGCCCCATGCCAACATTTGCATGAGCTCCTTCAATTAGACCAGGAAGATCTGCCATAGTTATTTTCCTAAAGTCTTCATACTCAAGTACACCAACGTTAGGTTCAATAGTTGTAACTGTAATGTTAAAAATTTAAATATCTATAAATTTTACGTCTACTATAATTATAATGATGTAATGAATACAATAGCACATTTTAATAATAATTGTATGGACACAACTGCTTGTAATTTATCTGTGTAAATGAAAACTTTGCCTGGTGATAGGAAACTGTGAGCAATGCCCACAATCAGCAACAAACTTGAACAAAATACTGTTTTTTTTTTTGTTTTTAATTGTGGTTTTAGGTCTTGCCAACATCGAGGACCAATTGCTTATCAAGGATACTGTTTTGTAGCAATTTTTGTAAAACTGAGTAATGAAGCAAAAGTTCATCAAAATTATACAGTAAATAATAAGAGGAAGAAATTTTCTTTTGCATCTTTTGCTTTGCAATAGTGAATGTCCAAATAAAGGGCTCTAATGACCTTGCTGTTGACAAGTCCTAAAGCCCCTCACAAAAGAAAGAAAAGTCCAAATACCTGGTGAGAGTGCTTTAACAGAGGAATATTCAATTCTAGAGAAAATATTAAAATTAGGAAATAAAAACAACAACAAAACAAACAATTTTGAGCATATTAAGAATCAGCACCCTGTCTCTTATACNAGGTGCCATAGAATTACCACATCTTTAAAAATTAATATGATATGATTTGAACTTTGATTAATATGATATAGCAAACTTTGGGTGCAAGTATGCATATTCTATTCTCTCATACCAGCATCCTCATTAATAAAATACAATGAGAAATTCCACATACAATTGATATGAACAAAAAATAACAAATAAGGTTAAGAAATAACTTATAAGTACATACAAGGGTAAGAAGCAATCTTTGGTCTGGCTCTCGAAGTTGCTTTCAATAAAGAAGACTTTCCAGCATTGGGAAAACCCACGAGTCCAACATCTGCAATTAACTTGAGATCCAAAGTAATAGAATGTGCTTGCCCAGTAAATCCTAAAAATTCAGTAGAAGGGTTTCCACCTGGACCTCCCTTGGCAACCAGTATTTTACTATTTTCTGAATCAACTTCACCTGCGGCCAAGGGAATATAATAAATTACTTCCACAGTGCAAAAAAATTCATTGATTATAATAAAAGTTAAAATATGCTTAATTTTCCATCAGTCTTTTAAGAAAATTATTCCTTTAAATATTAAGTTTGTCAACTTTACAAGTACTTTTAAAAATACATTATTAAATTTCAAAACTATTTTTCTTGCATGCTACTATTGTTTCTTATTATTTGTATATGTATTTTTAACTTAACTCAACCTTAGCACTGTTTAGTATATTTGACATTGCAGCCCTATCCGGACCTGGGTTTTTCTCCACTTTTCCTTCAGGTAGATGTGGATTTTATACATTGGCTCTCTAGGTTCTGGTCTAGGGACAGCAGTCACATTAATACTATTGTAATAATTAATCTCAAATTAAAGAGTTATTTTAAAAGTTACAACTTATAAACAATATTTTCTGACTAACTTAAAGATTTGATAATAGTACCCATTCCTTAAATATAATTTCTGTATTCAACTAAATATAAATTTGTTGGTATTCAATTGATTTTATAACATGTAACTAATTAATTATACTCTTATCTTAGGGGGCTGCAGAAATGATAAATCTGCTTCTGCCTTAGGGTCCTTGATCTGAATTAATGGGATGGGTCATCCTTGTTTCTGGAAGGTAAATTAGTTTATTGTTAACCACCTGGTCATACACAGTTGTAACTGCATTTTGACAGTAAATTTACTATTATTATAACTATTAATATTCCAATGAAAACATACACATCAATAAACTAAATAAATAAAATGCATACACTATAATATATTATAACTAAAATTAATAAGACTGAGTTTTGATTTGTACTTAAAATTCATAATTTCACTCATAAAATCTAGTCATTTAAATGGCTAATAATTCATAATATATGCACCACACATCTGCAGTAATTGACCGGAGTTTTATAATACATATAAACTAATAACATTTCAGAAATGATGAATAAGCATTCAAATGTAATGTAAGTCTTCTAGAAATTTGCAAGTTTTTCCACTGAACAATACTGATTGCCAGCTATGCACTGAGAGCTCAAAAAATACTTGAGAAGTACAAATCCTTTCTAATCAGAGTAAAATGTTACTAGGATGACCAGATTATGATGGTCTTGAATATTAGGAAAGCTTGGATAGTCCTTAAGGAAGACAAAATGGCTACAAAGCAACAATTGTTCATACAAGTTTATACAAANAGAGCTCAAAAAATACTTGAGAAGTACAAATCCTTTCTAATCAGAGTAAAATGTTACTAGGATGACCAGATTATGGTGGTCTTGAATATTAGGAAAGCTTGGATAGTCCTTAAGGAAGACAAAATGGCTACAAAGCAACAATTGTTCATACAAGTTTATACAAATTTTCGGAGAAAACATTGCTCTTGGGCTTGTTATATTTTATCTCAGAAGATATGATGCAATAACTTCATCACAGTCAAAACTCCTCAAGGAAATAGTGATTGAACTCTAACAACTCTAACTCAAGTGTATTAGAAGGGTTATCCTGCACTACTGAGAACAAATTCTCACCATTTTGAGGAGAATATTATAAGGTGTAACAAAATTGGAGACTCAATCGACTGCAGAACATCAAGCTAGGGTGGCATACCAACTTCTAGAAAAGAAGCAGTCATCTGACCCGAAATTTTTACTTTCTCATATACATAGTATCGTATTCATGAAGAAATTCGAAAACGATATTTTTGAGGAAATATCCGTTTTGGAGACCCCTGNAGAAATTCGAAAACGATATTTTTGAGGAAATATCCGTTTTGGAGACCCCTGATTCCGAAAAAGTGGTTTGTGGCTGGACGTCCGTCCGTCTGTGCGCAGCACTCCTGACCGAATGGTATTTTTTTTCTTTCATTTTTCATATTTAGGGTTGAATTTACTTCTGACACGTGCTTTCAATTTCCTTTTACTTGAACACAAAGGGCACTTCACATGAAGATCAAAGTACATTTTTTACTATTTTTCAAAAACTGGTTCAACGATTTTGCTTAAATTTTCTGTATGTAAAGTAGAATTAGTATGCATTACATCCGCATTAGCAGTATTTCTCTTGAAAGTTTGGTATAGACGCAGTAAAATAATTTGTCTGCTGCACTTACACATTAGTTTACGGTTTCAAGAAGACTGAATTATATTTAGTTTATAAATGGCTAAATGAGAATGTACATGAAGTGTATTAATCTGGGTGAAATGTATTAAAATCTGTAAAATAAAGTAAATGTAAAAAAAATGACGGGTAATCCCCGGTTGCGCGCCAGGGCAGCTGACCGGCGCGATGCGGCGAGGGAGCGTGTGCCGACGCATTAGCTGGGATACGCAGGGTCACTAGCTCTGTGCCCTGTGTGGTTGTACAATATTTAGCAGCGTAAATGAACCAAGCAGTCGTAGAATACTTTTCTTAAACTGAAATGAAAGATATGATAATGATAAAATACATAGGAGGACAGCAAACGCACTGCAGATGTGAAAATACATAAATTTGTCTACAACGAAATTACTTTTACATGACTTTTACGATATTTTTTGTCACTCTATACTGCAGATGGAGAAACGTATATGAGAAAGTATGTGCAATGGTTTTGCACCACTAGTTCTTTCAGTTCTTGAGAGTGAATCCCTGCCATTGATCTTCCAAGTCCATAGGAAAAGAAATAAGTAGGGGTGAAGTTGAAAGGGAGCAACATTCCAGTATATTTTTAAATTATAGAAAGTACAGATTTTTCTTTGTTATGTAGTATACATTATTTTGAATTTGCCATTAATAATAAATTTATCTTATTATTTAACCATAATATGGATTAAAAAGTATTAAATATTTATTAAATAATATAATTTATTTGGTTAGTCCTAATAATAAACTGCAATTTAATATAAATATAAAAGTTATATTTGTTATAATTACTACTGTACTATAATAAATTTAAATACATTTAATGTTATTATGAAAATTTATAAAAATGATACTTGATAACTTATGATAATTATATTATGAAGATTTAAAGTAATAAATTTGTAAGTTTTAATCTTATGTTTAAAATGTAACTAATATTCTTCACGATATGTTGTAATATTATCTTGTAAACGATGTATTTTGCATTTTATTTCATTATTATGTATGACACACTTTGTAGCATATTATCTAATATTTGTTCGACCTTTAGCCATCATCCTAATTGAGGTTTTTTTTCTTCTGGGTTTTCCTTGATAAATTAATTTTAATACCGAGATGATCCCAAGTTTGATACCTCTGAGTAGAGTAATTTTATAGTGCTCCCATTTTCATCATATAATTTATGTATATGTTTATGAATATATTAATGTATGTATTATTATCATGTATTTATTTGATGGTGGTAAGGCGGAAGAGCAGGTCTGAAAGCTTGAGCCTAACCACAAAATAAAAGTTTATTATTATTATTATTATTATTATTATTATTATTATTATTATTATTACTGTGGTGTTATATTTAAATATCAAATGATCCAATCTATCTAAAAGCTAATTCAATCTTTACTCATCATTTTGCATTGAAAATAAAAGAAAGACTCCCAGATTGTGCCACTAATGACAGTATATTAAAAACAGTAAAATTATTTTCCAAGAAAACTTCATGGATATTTCTTCACCAATGGCAGATAGTATTATTACATGAATAATGGATGTCGTTACAATTTCACAATGCCAATTTTAATTTTATTTAATTGATTAATCAGGTACAAACCAAAAAAAACCTCTCCATTTTAAAGTAACTTATTAATGTAGTATTATTATGTAATATTAAAAATATTTCATTTAAATACTCTTTTGTATTTGTAATCAAACTATGTAACTACATAAATAATTTGTTCGTTTGTTGTTGTTTTTTGTGGGGCTTTACGGCTCGTTGACATCGAGCCCTAAAATCTTGTACAGGTAGGGAAAAAGCAGTTACACACTAAGGAGAGCCAACATGACTCTCCCCGCATGTGGGACTCGCCGAATGACTCGACAATATCCACTAAAAACCCTCCTGAATTACAATATATTAAAACATAAAAAAGTGAGGAAAAAAGAAGAGAGAGGGAGAGACAACTGAGGAAAATGAAAGATACCCTAGTCCTCACAACCTAATAGCGTCGGGAACGAAAAGAACAAGAGATGACCAAGGGAGGTCAGGAAAGAGAAAGGAAGGAGCCCTGCACAAGTAAGTGGAAGTAATGCCAGACTCAGCACGGGGCCCCGTGTTTACCAAACATGTACTTACTAGATGTAAGTCCCCTGGGGGAATCTATCTAATGATTGTAGTCTGTCTAATGGTTGTATATATATTTAGCAATAACTCTTTGGTATTGTTTCCCATTGATCACTGGGGCTCTGAAGAAGCAAGTTACACCAGAAGGAAATTTCTTATAATGTGTCATGATTAGTTAATATAACATTTTGTAAACATATATGACTTGAACAGATCAGTTTTAGAATGTTAAGTCCATACTGACAAAAATATTGTTAATTTGAGCGAATTAAAGGAACCATGTAATGTTATAGTTCTCAGACACTGACATTCTGTGGAAGGAATCAAAATTTGCCTGCTGTTCACAAAGGGAAATATGAGTATGTCTGAACAATTTAGGAAAGTTGGATATCCTGCACGTTTCATTGATTTAGAAAAGACTTGGGAGTAAAATGTGAGGAGTTATATTAACTATTCACCCATTTACTGTATGCAATTTGAATCCATCTTTATATTCTATAAAAATACACTAGAGTCCTTGAAAGCAATGAATGACTAGATTGCATCTATCACTAAGAAAAATTGCTTGAAAACTCAGAAAATTGATTGTGTCCATTGCTGAGAGATCACAAAAAAATTTATCGCTATTTGCAGTTTTTTTTCTTTCCAAACAACACTTGCAAAACAAAAATCGGTGGATGAGGTTTGAGTAAGTGTGATTGACCAGACATTCAGCAAGTTCAACATTGAAGAATCAGTTACAAAAATACTAGTAATTGACTCCCGTGTATTACTTCCAACCAAAAGAGACTTCCAACCTCAACCGCTGCCTACTACTAAGTAGCCTATGGAGTAACGCAATGAAATCTACTCCCATGTTGCTAAATCAAATACAGTTTGGATAAACACTTGAAGCACACGGTAAACCTCCACTAGTTTGAAAGAGGTCAAGTTCTTGAATTCCTAGATGCATCTGCCGAGAAAGTTAAATAAAGCTTCATTAAATATGTAATATTCAAGACTTTCATAAACTGAAATTGGAAATAAAATTATATACAAATTTAAAAAATTAACTATTTTTATGTAAAAAATTTCTCTGTATTTAACACTGTAAATAATTCTGAAAGTCTTCCTTGCAATATTGCAGTTTCATTTGTAAAAGCTCTATTTTATATTACACAATAAAAACTTTAGTGAAACATTATTAATAATATATAGTTTTAATTTTCATATTTTTAATCAATATTGATAGCTTACTGATTCCTTCTGAAGATATCAATTCATTTGGAAAGTTAGAATTTTCTAGTGACCATATTGAGTCTGATGAAAGGAGACAGAAGGAACAGCATTTTTTACAACAATAACAAAAGTGAAGAAATGCCTTTTTCAGATGATATAGAATTGGCACTACAATTGTTGAGTAGTTCTATTTTTCAATTTAAAAAAAATTGAAACAATACAATATATTTAAGTTTCCTCATTTGAAAAGTTACCTAATTCAATTATGATCAAATTAACTCTAAAACAGCATATACTAACATTCAAAATTTATTGTAATTTTTCCCACATTTTTTGCAACATTAATCACTTTTGTTCATTCTGTTCTAAAAAAATTTCAACTCCAGAAGGAAGGCATTTCAATGACATGCATCATAATATCATTCCAAAATAAGAATTATTTTCACAAATGTCAATGTCAATTTAAAAACTTGTACCCCACCATACATATATAATGATGGTTTCAGTTAGATTTTTTCTTTTTTCATTTGTTATACCATCATACAAAAGTACATTTTTATCTATAATATAAATATATACTTCCCAAGTGCAGTTTCACTGGTACTCCTTTTTGTTTTGTTTTTATTAATCAGCATACACCTAATTGTTTCAAAATTCTGAATTAATACTATCATAAAATATTTTTTCATGTTAGTAGATGGCTTGCACCTTCACCTACAGAAGATGACTGACTCAAGAACTTAAACCATTGGACAACACATCACACTAAACAATTGTCTACAGAACAATAAGAAACTAACTGACTGTGAAATAGTGTGATGTCCAAATTTGCAATTGGGTAAGAACAATTCAATCATGTCCCAAACTGAATATTAGCACTTATGGCTTACTTGGAAATATGCCAAAGAAAAGAAAATGAAAGTTGAAATTTTCTAATCACATTTCAAAAGACGTTTTTAATGAAAATGATCAATTTTAATAATTACATTATAATAAACAATGATAATCATTTTCACTATTTTATACTTGGCATCTCAAACAAGTCAGTCATGAATATGTAGTACTTAGAAAGAAAACTAATCAACTTCACCTTCACAGCACACATGGTTAATACAATCGAAAAATTGTCAAGGAAAAACACCTGAAGGAAATGTAATTTTCGTTATATTGGGAAACTTAACTTCACTTTACTCTAATTGAATTAAATAACTTCTCTGGTACGAAATAATTAACATAGTCATAATGTTTACATACCTAAAACTCTTCCATAATCATCAAGTACAGTGATGCCTAATGGAACTTCAATAATTTGATCTTCACCAGGAGCTCCTAAGATACTCTTGACTTGACTATGTTCTCCAAAAGTAGCTTTAATGCGTTTTGAGCTATATTTCTTGATAACATCTTTTAATTTAATTCCTACAAAATAGATACCCTGGTGTATTAATTTTTATTGTAGACCCATTCCATAAAGGATTTTTTCATACCTTCTTTCCCCAAGAGAAAGACATCACCACCTTTACCACCAATTCCTCCTCTCTTTGGTAATCCATTTCCCCCTGCCCCACCAGAAACATGCAATCGCACAGAATCAATAAACCTCTTCTTTATAAACACTCTACTATTCTGAAAATCACAATAAAGAAAACTATCATCATAAGTTCCACTGCATTGTACTATATAATAATGGGAACAAACTAACAATACATAATAAGCAACTACATTTTATATAACTGTCAGCAGAACACATACCAGGGTTTTACCACATACAACTTGACTGAGTAAAACCATCTTGAAACTATTTAAACTTCAGGAGTAAAATTAAATTATTACAATCCAACTAGATATCTCCATTTATTTTCTCTGAAAGAAAATATCAAGTAAGAGTGCATTCATAATTGAAATATGAAGTATTCACAAATATTATGTATGTCAACCCACAACACATTGAAAGGTGTTACATCATATTTCACAATCATCCAATATAGAGAGTGATTTATATATGCTACTCTATCAATTATAACCTATAATGACACCATTTATCTTAAACTTAGTTTACACAGATTGAACTTTTATATCAAACACTAATTTTGGTAATTCAGCTCTGTATTAACTCTTATAGCAGGGTAAATGAGATACTATTTCAGAAAGAACAAAGAAAAGACCATGACATATATCTGTTTATGACTGTTTGCCAGTAGGAAAAGAATAAAATAAGAAAAGATCCAATATAAATCGTACTACGATTTTAACACTGGATTCCTGTAGACCAGAGAACCTATTTTTTAAACCAGGTTTCTGGAAATGAAAGTATTTTAATTCATACATAGGAACATAGGATCGCATAGGAAGTTTAAACTGNACCAGAGAACCTATTTTTTAAACCAGGTTTCTGGAAATGAAAGTATTTTAATTCATACATAGGAACATATCGCATAGGAAGTTTAAACAGCAGGAAATAAACAGTCTGATACGGTCACGGTCGATATTCGCAGGATATACGATAGGATCGAAATATCGATACCTGTGCTACAGATCATAGATACACTTTGAGTGGTGTGGTTTTCTTTTTTGAATTGCAGTTCAAGGCATTAGTCGCTTTGACGTCTAGTCCGCATAGTTGGATCCCACACATTCTTAAATGAAATTGTAAAAATGCTAATAATTACGAATTAATTAGAAACTAATATGGAGCTAACATTCAAAATGTTGTGCTCCATCGGAAACACTTCAAAATTATATTTTTAAGTAGGAGTGACCGGCTATAGAACGTATAGTTAGCCACGACCCCGCCACTTTATCAAATGAAATAGGAAACATACTTATAATTACGAGCTAATTAGGTGCGAACATTAAAAATTTTGGGCTCGATCGGAAATACTACAATTTTTTTTCAAAGTGGGCATAACCTGCGCGAAAGTAAAAGAAAATGGGGGGGGGGACTGCATTGTAAGAAGATATCTTGATGAAATTGAAACATCTTCGTGGGAATATCAGCATTCATACGCAACCAGCGTTTGGTAACAATAAATACTTAAGAGGGGATTTCGACACATACTTGACAGGCGCTGATGAATGCAACACGCATACGTCGTTATTATTATGTATTTTACGTAATGTTTGAACATTAATACCACACGAACGGCTAACTATATAGGATTTAAATTACTAACTAACTATATAGGACTTAAACAACCGTTCTCAGTGGATTTTTATCTTCCACTTGATGTGACGTTGAGTACAAGTTGTCACAGAAAGTATCTACGATAAGTCTGTCGGGGAAGATTTTTTATTGCTTCACAATAAAATCTCTTCCTCTCCAAAAATAAATACTCAGAGGTTCGAATAACAAGGTTTGTTATGTAAATAAAGTCGTCGTGATGTAAACAAAGGATAGCACGAGATGACGAACGACAGGCGTTGAAAGTTCAATGTGAATTTGTGCCTCGTTCTCGTAACTCACGCTTCAGGTTAGTCGGTGGCCGAATGTAAGGAGTTTCCTTCTTCGTCGTTAGATGGCACCGCTGGTGGAGTCAGATTGTAACTAGTCGACGAAGTGCAATGTTCGGTTGCGTGGTGGCGCCTCCGGTTGAAGTTATCTTCGTGTCTTCGTCGTTAGATGGCACCGCTGGTGGAGTCAGGTCGTAACTAGTCGACGAAGTGCAATGTTCGGTTGCGTGGTGGCGCCTCCGGTTGAAGTTATCTTCGTGTCTCTGAGCGGGTCCCAGGGCTGGCCGCGAGATGACGCTTCGTGACGATGCTTGAAATATTTTCAATCACAAATTTCGAAGATAGAATTTCTTCGGCACTTGATGTGTGAAATCGTTCTGTCATCAGTTTCAACTTAGAAGAATTTCTGAGATCGGAGAATATTTCAGTCACAGGTTTCGAAGATAGAATTTCTTCAGTACTTGGCGTGTGAAATCGTTGTCACGAATTTCAACTTAGAAATTATTTCTGAGGAGCCGAACATCTTGTGACAGCTTATCGGATAGCGATGTGAACACCTCAAGAGTTTTTGGCAGAATGATTTCTTCGTTGCTTTTAGCTATAAGCTAAACAAAGACAAGCGACGAGCGTGACGACGTAATACTAGAGTGAGGCTCGTCTATTTAGAGATAAACGAGGGGCGTCTTCGTTGCACGCGGCACGCGTGTGTATCAAGGAGTCTTCCACTATTTACAATGTTAGGATTCTTTGGCGTCGTATGCTGATGATGTCTTGAATGTTTGACGATCGTCATAGAGACCAGTATAAGCAACATGGCTATCATGTAACTTTTTGTGTGTTCCGTTACATGGGGGAGATACATCAATACGTATTAGGTATGTATTATGTATATGTAGGAATGTGTTCCTACAAGTCGAAAAATGAAATTGATCACATGCTTATAATTAGGAGCGAACTTTGAACTAACATTAAAATTTTTTTGTTTTTTCTGAATCCCTGTCAGAACCTCTCAAGGATGTTTCAGAAAAGGAAAAAGTAACAACAGCTTCGACAAGAGAAAAGTCTAAGAAATAATTTACATTAACAAGACCATTCAACCTACTATATATGTCTTAATTAAAGACAATNATAATTTACATTAACAAGACCATTCAACCTACTATATATGTCTTAATTAAAGACAATCATTCAATCAACTTACAGAGTTACTCTTTTCTAGATCTTCATTTAATAAAGATGTTACATATTCTCTTCCATTAAACAATGTTGGTTACAGGTTTGCCTACGTTTCGAGGTTTATTGACCTCATCATCAGGGCTATTTATGAATACATAAAAACAGACACTGTAACAGAAGATCTAGAAAAGAGTAACTCTGTAAGTTTATTGAATGACTGTCTATAATTAAGACATATAGTAGATTGAAAGATCTTGTTAAAATAAAATACGACAATCGAAATCTAAATATTGTGAAATGATTTATATTGTTTAGGGCCACTGTTACAAGGCAGGCTGCCTTAAGTGATACCACATCTAACTCAGTTTGAGCTGGTCTAACTCCGAATACCACTGTTACATGTACACTAAATGGCCTAACTTCTTGTTCAACTCTCCAAAAGCCAGTCTAAAGTTAAACCCATCTACAGGGGTGGGTTTAACTTTGACGGCCGCAACGGCTAAGCGATGTGATTGGCTAAGCTCCGGCTAACTGGTCTAAGCGATGTGATTGGCTAAAAATTTTGAGGTCGACACCAGCGACACGCTGCCATATTGTTGATGGAGTATTGCGATTTTAGTCAGGGAACACTGTACCAGGTGTGTAAATATGACACCGGAATTTGCCCATGGATGGCAGTAGCTGTAAATGTAGTTACCTTCAAACCGCATCATTGGCGCCATTTTATTTCTTTGACAGCTGACAACAATACTCACAATACAAGTTTCATATAACAGCATAGAGTTCTTGATTGGAAAAGCATCGATCCACGCCTGCGTCAATCTGGCGCTCATCGTGAATGATCTCACGAGTGATTGGTTCACAATGCTCCCTGCAACAATTTTAGAGTGCCATGTCCGCCGGAAACCGGCGACTTACGCACTCATTTGGTTTCAGATGGGATGGGAAGAAGAGGAAAACTGGACGGGAGTTTAGGTATAGTTTATAGATGATGGTGAAGTATTGAGTTTTAAAACCAAGTTTGTTAGGGGTAAAAACTGTGATAGGAGAGTTGAAGAATGTCTGAAGAGCATAAATAAATTTATTGTCAAAAAAACAGTACTAACTGCGTATGACCACGTGGAGGGAAAAAAAACTAATTTACTCTCCGGAAGCAAGTAAGGGACCATCCCATCAATTCCGATCAAGGGCCCTAAGGCAGAGGCGGATTCAAAAAATTCAGCAAAAATTCCTAGATAAGATAAAAAGTTAGCTGCGAGTTATAATACTAATAGAATGTCAATATGTTTGTAATTTTAAGCAAAAAATTACATGTAAGTTATTATCGAACTATAGATTATTCTGAGTATAGTGCTTAAAAATCAAAAGAATTGAAATAACACTAAATTCACGATTTATTGTTACAATAGACCCGCCCCTAGACAAAGCCTAGAGAACCTGTATGATAAATCCGCCTCTACCCGAAGGAAAACCGGAGAAAAACCCGGGCAGGATGGGGTATTGCCAGGATGAGCATCTATGTATTGCCGCAGGATTGACCCTGCGATTGAGATGGAGGGAGAATATTTTAAAATAGTTGTCAGGGGAGGGGTCGTGGAATGCCTTACGGAGGTTTTTCTGTGCTTGAAGGAAGATAATTTTTGTGATTGGTTCAAGTTTTGAATATCTCTCAGATGCGAGTTGCGAGTGCCCAACGGCGGTCGTCCAGCCATCCGCAGGAACCGGTTCTCGATGACATGAAGACGATGATGGTTTGGCCTAGAAGTGGTGGCCCAGGTTTCACAGGCGTAGAGCGCAAGACTGCGAACACACGCTTTATAGATGCGTAATATCACTTGGAGCCGGATCCTGCGATTTCTGATGATGGGGGAATGACGAGCGAGCGCGCTGTTCATTTTGGAAGAAACAGATTTTGCATGTGCTTGCCAGCGAAGTTTCCTGTCCATCGTGATCCCAAGGTATTTGACACTTGTGGACCAGTCCACTGTGGTGTCCTTGACCTTGAGCGACGGCAAGTTTTGAAAAGGTTGGCTGGAAGGGCGGCCGAAAGCGAAGATAAATGCCTGGCACTTGGAGGGGTTTAAGGTGAGTCCATTGGAGGTACTCCAAGTTTCCAGGCGGGAAGAAGCAGATTGAAGATGAGAGATCGCCGGTGGAAGTGTAAGCTCGCGCGCCGCATACGTGATGTCGTCCGCGTAAAGGAATTCGGAAACATGCCGAGGAAGGTCAGGGAGGTCATGCAGAAACAGAGAGAAAAGAGTGTGTACCCAGACACTACCTTGGGGAACCCCAGCGCAGATGGGGTGGACGGTGGAGAAGGAACGGTTGTAACGAACCTGAAAAGTTCGTCCTGATAAGTAGCTGTGCAAAAGGTGATGGAAAACGGGAGGGACTAGGGAGTTGGTTTTGTGAAGGAGTAAGTCATGGTGGACAGTGTCAAAGGCGAAAGAGAAGTCAAAGAATATTGCTGGAATTGCAACTCTCCGAGAAAGGATTGGGCTCTCCAGACGCAACGTCTGTAGAGCTGCAGACTTATTGCGCCGGAATCCGAATAGGGTAGGACGTATAGCTTGAGTGGATTCAAGGACAGGGGTGAGTTTGGTGAGGATGAGGCGCTCGAAGAGTTTACCAAGAAGAGATAGAAGGCGGATTTAAGGTTTAATAGATTTATAAATAATATAATTAATTGAGTTGAGAGTGCAATTACAATTACAATTATTTTTTTATACTAGAACATTGTAATATTTGTAATAACAAAGTGAAATTATACTTTGAAATTAAATTGACGTCATCCTCAGAATTATTTTAATAATTCTGCATAATATCATTATTTAGTATACCTTGTTGAAATAAATTCTTTTAACTGCGTCACTAAGTAGTGTTTCCAATATCTTATCTTATCTGTTCAGATAAGCTTGTGTTTCTCTGTGGAAGGGGAATCTGTCTTACACAAGGAACCTGTCTCAAACCTTGTTCCTTGTTCCTCTCACACAGGTTCCCGCGGTGTTGCAAGAGGCAATTCAAGAAAAAAAGAATGTCATTCATTGTCAAACCGACTAAAACACGCAGACTTGAGTGACTATTTATTTATTTATTTATCCGAATTTTTAACAGACATTTTACCTCCTCCAGCAA
>NNCF01126904.1:744472-759229 GCA_002313205.1 Laupala kohalensis
TAATTCTGTAGCCCCATCCTGGCCCGGGTTTCTCCGTTTTTCCTTCGGGTAGAGGCGGATTTCTTATACAGGTTCTCTAGGCTTTGTCTAGGGGCGTGTTTATTGTAACAATAAATCGTGAATTTAGTGTTTTTTCAACTCTTATGATTTTTAAACACTATACTCAGAATAATCTATTGTTTGATAATAACTTGTACATGTAAATTTACAAACATATTTGCGTTAAGTTACAAACAGATTGACATTATATATGAATTATAACTCGCAGCTAACTTTTTATCTTATCTAGGAACTTCTGCAAAAAAAATTTGAATCCGCCTCTGCCTTAGGGCCCTGGATCGGAATTGATGGGATGGTCCCATGCTTGCTTCCGGAGAGTAAATTAGTTTATTGTCCTCCACGTGGTCATACGTAGTTTGTACTGTTTTTTGACAATAAATTTATTATTATTATTAGATTTCTTTACTTCACTGTATAAATATAAGAAATTATAGGAATATTTATAAGTAATTTGTGATTCGAATTATACCAATTCCATACGATATCTTGCAATTATATTCAAATTCTGTTAAAAAGTATATTTTATCACAGTATTACGCAAACGTTTTTTATTGAAAGTCTAATATCTTTTACATTGCCTGTGAATACCTCTCGAGACAACGAATATCGAGGTGTCTTTTAAATATAGAGAATGGTAAAGTTTATTGAAGTTAAGAATATACATAATATTTTTGTTATAGAAGTCCAAAATTTGTATAATAAAAAAATACAAAATATTTCTTTAATAGCTTTGTAATTAATCATTTTATCTCGTTACGATTTACCAGCGGTAGTATTAGTCTTCCAAATATGGGCGCCGTTTCAAATAGACCTACGATTGGTCGAACGAATCTTCCCCTGTCGACGGGGAAGCAGTAGGAGAGACGCGTTGCAAACCTAACAGATCCGAAACTGGTCAGAGCGTGGGACTTAGAAAAGTAAATGGGCCCTTTTATGTTAACAGTAGTGTACAAAATGAATGCGAACGTTTTCAAACGCTAATGCACAATATTGTATACTTCTCGACTATCCATCAACAAACGACAAAAGAGCATCGAACGGTGTTTCGATCAGTTCATGGCGTCTTTCCTTGGAATGACCATAAATTTTACTAACGAAGTCACATCTTTCAATTTTTAGCCGTTTGTGAACAATTCATGGGCAAACGTTATTTAATACGTAACGCTACGAAACTTCTATTCTAATCAACTTTCATTCTCCAGCGTTTGGCTGAATTTTTGACAACACCCCACCTAAATGTTCACTATTCGGCACCTAATGTTCTTTGCGTTCTCCTATTACTATCAATTTTAATTTCACCATAGTGTCTTTCCTCCAATAAAACCTATTTTTACTGGATTTCGAACTGGCCAGCCCCCTTTAAAAAAAATTCAATTTGAATGGTTTCCGTTCAAAATTAATGTCAGTTCAAAATTAGCTCATCATTATGGGCATGTTTCCGATTATATTTGAGAAACTGGGGGTGCTGACTATACGTAGAGCCGGCCTCGCTTCCTTTTTAAAAATTCAATTAGAGTGGTTTCCGATATATTAAATTTTTTTATGTCAGCTCAAAATAAGCTCCAAATTTGATTGTAATTATATGCATGTTTCCGATTTTATTTGAGAAGGTGGGGGTGCTGACTATATGTATAGTTGGCACCCCTAATTTAAAAAATGCTTTTTGAAGGGTTTGCGGTAGAGCTCAAAATTTTTAATGTCAGCTCAAAATTAACTCGTAATTACAGGCACGTTTTCGATTTCGTTTGAGAAAAGGGGGGTGCTAACTATAAGTAGAGCTGGCCACGCCCACTTTTTTTCAATGCAATTTCAAGGGTTTCCGTTGGAGCTCAAAATTTTTAACGTTAGTTCAATTATTGGCATGTTTCCGATTTCATTTGAAAAAGTGAGGGTGCCAACTATACGGACGTTACAAAAATTCACCTCTAAGGATGTGAATTATGGGAAATTGGGGTTTTCTAAAACCGTTTCCTGAATTGAAAATTAGGGATTGAGGGTACACACTAATACTATCAAACCTGCAACATTAATGGAAACAAGTCGCACTGGATATCAATGGGAATGTGAGAAAGAATAAAGTTGCAAACATTTAAAAAATTCACGCGTGGAAAGCCGCGGGGACTCGGGTACAAATCCCGATTGTACACGAAAATACCCGAAAGCATGCAAACGTGGGTACACAACTTAGGGTCTCATGCCTAAGACTCGTGTGGGAAAGGTACGTGAGATTATATCAAATAAATTGAACTCCTGTTAGTTTCAATAACTTACTAATAAATTTATCTTCATTATGTTGATGTTCGGTGGTGTACGGTGCTATGCTGTCAGCCACTGGCTGTATCCATGAAGTAAGATCTTATTCTACGGTGTGCAGGCGGTGTGTGTCCATGGTCTTATCAGCTGAGATTTTGTGCAAATGGTCATGCGTAACATGTGGTAACATGTCCTCAGCCTGCCTCGAAGATGGATCTTAGCAAATATATAGTTGCCAGGGTTAGTTGTTATTCTGTCTAACCCATATATGCTTACCGTCCCGATTTTGGGACTATTTGTTAAACAATTTTTAAATAATAATTAATGATATTTGTTTACATGAGTGAACTGCCGTGAGCATGATTCAAGTGCTAATTAACATTTTATAGGCAAATGACACTTTCTATGATCTTTAATGTTTCCTAGTTTTTGAACCTACAGAATATCTCACCAGAATCTGTAAATATTATAGTAATTTTAACTGTTTTTGTGAACCCTAGCATTTGCTTTTATTATTCATAATCTCTTAAAATAAAACAAAGTATTTTAATATTTTGTGAAAGCATGCCTAACATCAAAGTGCCGTAATAATGGGGCACTGAGCATGGTTGGTTACACATGTTTGTAAATATTATTACCATACAAAATGTGTATTATTACTCTTCATAAATGGACTTTTGAGTCACAATGTACTTTTAGGCTATTTCTTATACTTATGCCTTGTTCTAGAATTATAGTATTATCCTCTCTACTAAATAAGCAAGTCCAGGGGGATCAGCCAACTAATAAAACAAGTATAGGTGGTTGTGTCAGAGAGTTAAGTTAATGAGATTTGCTTGAAAAACCTTATATTCAGTTCCTGATTAAGATGGGAAACTTTATTTTACTGTACTATCAGGTATTTGCCCCAATCTCTTTCACCTATAATGGACAACCATGGGATAACATTGAAACACTGCTGCAAAGTGAAAGGGGAAAAAAAAGTCTAAAAAATGGGATAAAAACTATAATATACTCAAAAGCGATAGAGAATGGGAAATTATGGCTTTTGTAAATGACTCCTGTAGAGCTATTTTAACTTTTTCAGTGAAGAAATGATTAATGCTTTTGTCCAGAAACAAAACAAATGGACAGTGTTAAAAGAAAATCATACTTTGATGTAATATTTCATTAAATATTATTTGTTGCTCCTTTGCTGTGGCTATTGTATTCTTTGTAGAAATAAGCCCCGATAAAAGTGGTGTTGATGTGTGAATTGCTGTCATGATTTCGATGAACATACTTTTTTAGGAGACATTGAGTTATTTTCATTTGTCCAAAAAAGTACCAACTTGAATTCAAAAGTAATTTTACGTAGATTCGTCCTTCCTCGGATCTGTTACATTAAAATGTTTCCAATATTACCCGAAAGAGACTTCCATGAATACGTGTGATTCTTTGGTACATTATTTGTTTGACATTAGAGCAAGCAACATATTCACAACCCTATCATATTCAGTTATAAAATTTCCATATAAATTTTGGGGATTTGAGCCATGCTGAAGAAGGTGCATGAACAGGAAACAACTAGGTTATGTAGGATATGTTGTGATGCATGTTATCAAACTTCTATTTTAGTACGACATGTTCCATACAATCTCTTTTCTAGAAATACATGGACTCTGACATCTTTTTTTACTTATAGGCACTTATATAAATATGTTGCTTTGCTATTATGCATCAAGAACACTATAATTTACCAAAATACACAAAATTTTAGTAGCCCTATATTTGATGTTCCCAGTTGTACTTAAAGCCCCATTACGGGAGCTGTGTGTCTAACAGTATGTGTACCCTACCATGCCCATTTTGGGGAGTCAATTTTGAAAAAGGGGGAGTATAAATTTTTATGGGTTTACTGATGTCTCCTTAGTAACATATAAAAGTATAAAACAATTAAAAGCAAAAAAAATATATATTTGCAGGTTCCTCCTCGTGTCTACTATGTACCAAATTTCATAACTGAAATAGAAGAGGACGCTCTAATAAATCATGTTAATGCCGCTCCGAAACCTAAGTGGACTCAACTATCCAACCGAAGACTACAGAACTGGGGAGGAATCCCTCACCCAAAGGGAATGATTGCTGAGAGAATACCTACAGTAAGGAATTGTTCAGTCACAAATAATTTTTACATACCAGTGTCTTTCTAACATTCATCTCTTGTAGTGAAGAGTCTAAATTCAGATATTACAACTTAGTTCTTACAGCTTATTATATCTTGATCTTTCTCAATTATCTAAGAATTTATTTTCAATAGTGGCTTCAAGAATATATGGCAAGAATTGGACAATTGGGGATCTTCAAGCCAGATAAGATGCCAAATCATGTTCTGGTCAACGAATACCTTCCTGGACAGGGCATCATGGTAAATATATAAATACTCACATTGTAATGCTTTATGTACTGTAGCTTTATCATTGAATCACAAGACACCTGAACTTTCAATTACTCATTGCGATGTAGTCCATTACAATGTGTGTTTTAAATAATTGAACATTAAAATTTTTTTATTAGTAACAGTAAATTGTTAAGTCCTGTATGAATATGCATTTTGAAATGAGAGTAAAAGGATAATGAACACTTACTTGTGGCAGCCACACACAGATGGTCCACTTTTCCACCCAATAGTAACTACTATTACATGTGGATCCCATACTGTACTGGAATTTGTCAGAAAAGATAATTCAGAAGAAAATCATCCCACTGGAGAGCAGGTATTGGTGTAATTCTTTCAAACCCATGGATGCAAAATGTCATATTGATAAGATTATTATTTTACAGGGCTCTTCAGAAAAATGTTTATGTAAGCAAATATTTTCTCTGTTGCTTGAGAGGCGAAGTCTAGTAATAATTGAAGATGATGTGTACAAAAATTATTTACATTCCATTGAGGAAGTGACTAGTGACATTATATCAAACAAGATTTCTAATTTACAATTGTGCTTGAAGCAGTATAATGATTCAGAAGTATTAAGTAGAGGTACTAGAATTTCATTAACTATTCGACATGTTCCTGCTACAACCAAAGTTCTACTACGTTTAAGTAAATAACTTCTACCGTTCGTTACATTTCTGTATTGTTTTTAAACATTAAAATGTTATTAAAAAATAGTCATATTTTATTTACCTTTTAATACAATTTATATACATTTAGTCTTCATTATATTGGAGATATTTACAATATAAGATAACTTGCCAATTATAAGCATTGTCAACAATTTACACTTTAATAAATGTAATACTTTCATAAAACAAATCCATCAGTTTCATCTGATAGAACTATACTGTTGGAATTCTACTGTAACAAAATTACCCAACTCTCCAATCCCAACTCCTCTGCATTGCATCGGAGAATGAATTTTAATTTGTCTCATATGAGTGTCCCTTCCATTCTGATGATTACTTATTACAGCAATTTGAATCATAAAAGTCCTTATTGGTTTCTCATGAATGTCTTTAATAGGAATGTGAACCCAACCTGTGGGTTCATTCAAGTCAATCACTTCTACTTCCTGTAGATCATTGAAGTGCGTCCCAGCACGAATGGATATCCTGAAAAAGAGGGGTTTCCATTGTAATGAGTACAATAAAAAATATGCAAAATTAATAACTTTCAGAGAGGTTTTTTTCTTTCATTACCACAGTATATTCCCTATATTTTAATAATATTTCAGGAGTATATAGAAGACTAAATGCCTAGAAGTCTTTAAAAGAAACAAAACAAAAAATGAATAGTATTACTTATATTAAATGAAATTATATAACCAATACTCAAAATGTTGAACTTCTGGAAAGTTCAGTCATGATTATGAGCATGGTGGGGATCTGAATAACAAGTGAATCTCATTACAAAAATATTTTTTTAAAATTGAGATCAGAACTCATTACTATTGATTAGTAAAAATAACATAAAAGGATAAAATTTTGAAATGGGGACATCAGAGAAAACCAACACTAATACCCATTTTAAAGATATGATTTGTCATATTTATTTCATTCCTATATCTGCTCAACAAAAGACTGCTCAATAGTGAAATATAACATTTGGAACCTATTGCAGGTAATGTTACATTATCACACAAGAGTCACAAACTGAAGTTAAACTATAAAAATCGTGCAGGTAAGTCACCACATTATTTTACAACCTAAAGCAGTATTGGAACATTATACTATCTGGAGTAATTAAAAACCAAAGGGTGTGTGCATGAAAGAGACATTGTTCTTTAAACAAGAGTGAATTATATAACTGCAAACATCATATCAAGTACCAAAAGGAAATTTTCAGAAGCATGAAAGAAGACCACATTACCACCAGCAAAGATATGATAATCTCACTAGTTATGATAGAATTCTATATGAGCCCAAATTCAACTTATACAAAGAACTCTAATAAAAGAGCTGCTATCCTGATAAATCAAACTGCAGTTGATTACATCCATTCATAGCTGAATAATTGCATTGATCCTTGAATTTTCTAATACCATCAATAGTGATTGATGAAATTAATTATGGTCTTCTGAAGTTTTTAATAAATAAATATTATACATAACTTTTGCCATGTAAATATCATTTTACCTACCTGCTTGGGGTATAGCTTTCATCTAATTTATAGTCAGAAAATATATAAATGTCACTAACAGTTGTCTTTCGTCTGAATTGGATATTAACCAGGTGAGGTAACTGACCGTCTGATTGCCAGTATGTATCCATACAATCATCTCGTAACTGATCAACACCAAAGCCTGTAAGTATAAAGGATATAAGTATTACAAGAAACTTAAGTACTTGAATGGTATAAGATAATTGAGAATACCTGGCTTGCATGAAGAGAGACTCCAAATAGCTTGAGATCCTACTTCCCTGACTTTACCAGCCCTTTCCTCACGTACAGGATCAACATGATCCACACCAGACATCTTCATCTTCTACATCAAGATTTTAAATAAAATATAACAATATATAGAAGCAGGTTCAAATATATGTATGTTATAGCACAATACTATATTCTGATAACTCCTATAATTATACGTTAAATAATTCAAAAAATTCTTGAAGCCTTTGACTGAAGAAGTAATATTTTTTCCAGAACAATGTTAGCAGGATTAATCTCGTTAAAAATGTTGCAGTACAACAATCATTCACTCCCAAAGATGAAATATGAAATAAAATGGAACAAGGCTCGTAAACTTCTCAAATTCCCGCGTCTTGGTTCTGAAAATCCTAGTTTCTGTTGTACCAATTGTTCCGGACTGCTGTCAGATCAAAGACCAGAATTGCTAACTTTTATAAAACCATCAACATTTATGCAAATTAACTTTTCGTTGTATTTCTTCTAGCATGTAGAACAGACGGCGAAATACGACTAATACCATTTGAGAATTGAACTACCTTTTCCTTCCACCTGCGATCACATATCGATAGACGATGCACCGCGAGTTCATTCGATGAATCGCAGAAATCGTGTCACTGACAAACATACAACAACTGACTGTACACACGAGCGGGAAAACTAGTTCATTTGAACAGGGAAAAGGCTAAAATGCTCTTTAGCTTGCGCTGAGTTGAATGCCTTCGATTAGAGACTGTCCTCTTAGGATGGTCATTTTTTTAGTAATTTCACAAAATTAAAGATTATTTAAGTTTAATGGTAACAGCGTAACTCCGCCTGCGGTACCTGGGGGTGGATCGAGTAGCCTCCAGGTACTGTTGCGTCAGGCCAGCGACCTGTCACCTGTAAAATAATGTCAAAGCTAAAAATCTCAACAATCTGCCTCGGAAAAGTAAAAGGAGACGAACTAAGCTAAGAAATAAGGTTATGAATATAGGAACATGGAACGTTCTCACCCTTCTGCAACCAGGGAAAATGAAGGAGCTAGCTGAGCAAGCTGATAAACTCAACATAGATATCATTGTCTTGCAGGAAATAAGGTGGAAAGGAAACGGATTAATTAACAACAAAGAATTTACGCTGTATTACAGTGGAACAAAAATCCTAACAGGTCAAGCTGAAACAGGATTCTTTGTTAAAAAACATCTACAGAAGGACATAATCGTCTTTGTTCCAGTAAATGAAAAAATTTGTAAATTACGTATAAAAGGAAAATATAATAAGTATAACTTTAATACGTGGTCATGCCCCAACAGAAGAGAAAGAAATAGAAGAGAAAGAGGAGTTTTATGAAAAACTAAACCAGGTGTTAGAAAATGTCCCTAAGAGTGATAAAATATTAATATTGGGGGATATGAACGCGAAAATAGAGAAGGAAGAGACCTATAACAAAGTATCTGGAAAGTATACATTACATGATACATCAAACAGCAATGGAGAGCTTCTATGTGGTTTTGCGGCAGAACATAATTTTATGATAATAAGCAAACAATTCCAACATAGAAGAATCCACATGGGAACATGGAATGCACCAGGACAGAGAACAGTGTATCAGATTGATCATGTCTTGGTTAACAGCTCAAAAAAGGACTTAATAAGCGATGTAAGAACCCTGAGGGGACCGAACATAGATTCTGACCACTATCTAGTGAGAACAGTAATGCAGATAAAACTCCCAGCAGTCTACAATAAAAAAGTAACAAATATGGAAAAATGGAACAAAGAAAATATGGTGATCCAAGAAAGATGAAAAATACAGAAATGAACTGATTAATAAACTTCAATATTTCCCTGTAATGGAGAATATAAATGAAGAATGGAACAGTATCGAAAAAATAATAAAGGAAAGTGCCACTACAACAATAGGTAAGCAAAAATCTGTGAGGAATGAATGGTGGGATAATGAATGTAGGTTAATAATAAAAGGAAAGAATGAGGCAAGGCAAAGATATCTTCAAGTTAAACAAAAGCTACTTATGAGTAGTTTAAATTTAAAAGACTACAAGCTAACAAAATTTGTAAAATGAAAACACGAAAATGGATAAATAATAAGATCAAACAAGTGAAAAAATCACAGGACAAAAGAGTCAAGGAAATTATAAAAAAAAGTCAAAGAACTACAAAGGAAAGAATAAAGAATGCCGGTTTTATTTAAAGATGAAGAAGGAAATATACCGCACAAGGCTACAGTATTACAAAGATGGAAGAATTATTTTAAAAACGATATGAACAACCCATTGGCTGCAACAGTCGAGATGCAGAATGTATTATCCAAATAATACAACAGGAAGAGAGGAGATGGGAGAAGTTGAACTTGATCCCCCCTCGTATAATGAGATATGCTACATAATAAAAAACTTAAAATCAGAGAAAGCAGCAGGTTCAGATAATATTCCTCCCGAAATGATAAAGTCAGACGGCAGAATACTTAGCTATATATTACATACATTAATCTTAAAAGTGAACAAATGGGAAAATGAACAAATCCCAAACAAATGGAATGAGGGCATCATATGTCCAGTGTACCAAAAGGGTGATAGATTAGATTGTGCAAATTACAGACCAATAACACTAGTGAACATAGTATACAAGATCTTCACAATCTTGGTAAACAAAAGGCTCACTGACATTGTAGAATCTCATCTAGATGAGGCTCAGACAGGTTTTAGACCAAAAAAATCAACAAAAGATAATATCTTCATGGTTAGACAGATATTTGAATATGAATATGGCATTGACATGTATAACATCTTTGTTGATTATAAAAGAGCCTTCGATTCAATCAGAAGAGATAGAATACCAGACTGTCTAGAACAATATGAAGTCCCACCCAAACTTGTATGGGTAATCATGTTAACTATAACAAATAATATAGCAAGAGTTAAAATTGCTAATGACCTTAGTGAAGAGTTTGAAGTGATTCCTGGTGTGAAGCAGGGAGATCGGCAACATTGTTTAATATAGTAATAAACACGGTACTAAAACAACTCGATACCAGAGGGAATATTTCCAAGCGTCTAAAGCAAATACTGGCATATGCAGACGACTTATTAATAATAGCTAGAACAAAAAATTCCTTAAAACAAACATATTTCCAGCTAAAAACACTGCTCCACTGGGCCTCGAGGTAAATGGACTCAAAACGAAAATACTCCAATGCACTCGCAAAGTTAAGAAAGTAGTAATTAAAGTTAATAACACTCTAATAGAAGAAGTTAAATCCTTCAAGTTCCTTGGATCAATTGTGAATGGAGAAAACGAGATAGATGAAGAAATAAAGGAAAGGATAGCAAATGACAACAAGGCATATTATGCCAATGTAATACTATTTAAGAGTAAACTGGTAACTAAAAGTATGAAACTAAAACTATATAGGACAATAATAAGACCTGCCATAACACATGCTAGTGAAACATGGATGTTAAAAGAAGTGGATAAAAAGAGACTTGCAGTGTTTGAGAGGAAAATACTTAGAAGAATATTTCGACCAACAAAAGAAGAGGGCGACAGATGGAGAATAAAAACAAATGTAGAGCTGAATAAGCTAATCATAATAGGAACATATTAAACATCATAAAAGCTCAAAGGTTAAGTTGGTTTGGTCACTTGTGCAGAATGGAGGAACAAAGAACAGTGAAGAAAGTCTGGGATTGGAAACCCCAGGGAATCAGACCAAAGAAAAGATGGGCTGAAGATGTTCAAAATGATTTACGTGTATTGAAGGTGAATTAGACAGAGAAGGTTAAATATGGAAAGAGATGAAGAAGGTAACAGCGTGCCTCAAAGTAACATCATTGAATTTGTATACACATATAAACTTAATTGTAACATTTTATTCAAACTTCAACAATAATATAAAACTGAATATTGAAAAACGTACGTGTTCAGAGCTAGTGATATAAAAAGTTGTTCTGCGAGAAAATGTCCATTTTTGGGGTAGATATAAAGTGAGAAGTTGAGTATAATGTTTAATTTTAATTAGTTTAAAACTTCTTTCTCTCATTTCTTTGTCAATTCGTCGCAAAACCGACCGAGGAATTCCAGTGATTGCCTCGACTAGTATATACTAATCAATATAAACTCAAGTTCATTTTATTTTTCAAATATTGGTAATAAAACGTGTAAGGTGTACTCCTGGACCAGACCCCTTGGTTCTGCCGCACGCATGTGAATTCTTCCTATAAATACGAAAATATTAGTTTGAAGATTTCAAGTTTCACTTGAAGTTTATCTCACGTTCATTGAAAGTCCGCGGCTTCGTTCACATGAACTTGTTCGTACCTGTTCCTAATTTTTCTTTTGTATGAATACTAGCAGGATCCAACCCTCCTGATTCCAGTGCCATTATTTTTGTATCCTAATTTTTGTTTGAAATATAGAAATTTTCTTCAATCATAATTTTTCGAAATCAATAGAACGAAATTTAAAATGTCGCGAGGCTGGTAATCTTATGCTCGTGTATTAAAACTGCATTGCACCTTGAAGTTCAGCAAGAAAAGCGTATATAAAAACTCGTTGCATTCTCGCTCGACGGGGAAAAACACCAACTCGATCGTGTCGCTGGTGCATCTCTTTCCTCGTTACCAATACCACTCAACTCCTTGTCTCAGAGCTGATAGGTAATTCGCTGGATCGATTGAGAAATTGTCAAGTATCCCTACAACTTCGCTCCTGCGACAAGACTACACAAGCATGACCGATGGCAAAAGTTGTATGCACTGCAACCATGGAGGAAGGTGAGCCGAACACGTGTCTATGATTATTTCGGCATTGTTCCTCTGATAACCACCAAACGGCATGTGACTGTAAGGACGGCCCACGATTGGTGTTTTGAGTATATTACCATGAAGTTATATTACACTAGGAAGGGACAGTAGGGTGGCACAATCTAGGGGGAGTTCCGTCAACTAAATCTACAACCACGCTGCGGGTGACGAAATCAAAACTACATTGTCGTTAGGTTCGCAGGTCTAGTAGTTCCTTCTGCATCTATGTTCCTCATTCATTGAGAAAATAGTTTGCTTTCGTAAGTTTTATTACTTACCTTACAAATTCAAGAAAGGTTACCCATATTACAGTTTTTGGGGATGGCGAAGTAAAGGAACAATAAAAGATATTTCAGTAATGTACATACAAAATGTATTCTTAAAATAACTATATATATATATATATTACATTACCTAGACATGTTCAATAACACTAAAAAACATTCTGTAACGTTGTATAACATTAATAAAGAGATAAGAGTACTTATGAATAACACTGCCGTAGATTCTATAACATTGAAAATCATACACAATGACATGAAGAAACTTACCGGAAAACTTGAACACTAACACTTCTTACTCGAGTCTTTTTGTTTTACAAAGTGAAATGGCAGCAACATGCTCACTAACTCACTCAATTCACTAACAACTCAACCTCAAACCACGACGCCAAGGAACCTTCGAAGCAGTAAACAAATAGAAGACTCCATGAAACAAGTCGTCTCGACTGCGATTTCATAACGGCACTCACTATTCTGCCCCCCGCACGACCTATTAGGATTATTATCTTTAAGAAATGAACTATGAGACAGTGTTAAGCCCCCAGGCAGTCATATGTTCCTGTTAAAACGCAACCTGATAGCAACGAAACATTTATTATCCTAGCGAGCCTCGACTGGAGTACACCGCTGCGCATGAGCTCTGAAACGTTCTAAGTTGAATTACGTCCTTACCGAATTCCTACGCTGAGTCCTAATCATATCCTGGCGATATATTTCTGCAACTCTGACAATATGTATTTCTACAATTCTGGATACATATTTCAACGAGCCTAGAAANACACTAGTGACCCTTTTTATTCATTGGTCTAGTCGACACTTCTATAGCATAGACATAGACTCGGCGGTCTTATGTACCGGTTGCCCGAAGGGGAAAACGATGTTTGGTGTCTCTCTTGCACATCGACGTGAGTGGGCGAACTCGATTCCCCTTTCTGACTGCTGCGCAAAAACCATTGCGCCTTCCTTCAAGCAGATGTAGGAGAAAGGGTGACACCTCTCAGTATCTTCAGTCCCATATTATATTGCAGAGACCTCTAGGTCTATTTCTTATTATGTATATATTCTATAGCCGTCAGTGGTCCTCATATGACCGCTTGCCCAGTTGTTCCCAGTGTTGCCAAGTCGAACAACATGGCTTGGAAATGAAGCGACATCTCATATAAAGAACTCAACTGATTGGGTTTGCCCCCCCCCACTGTATGGTGGGAACAGATAATAGCCGTGGAGTCTTTGCCGTGAGACAGGACACGTAAGTTGCGTTAAGAGTTCGGAGCTCCGAAATATACAGAAACATGTTAACAATTGTCATTTGCTTAATAGAATAATGTCTGTCAAATTACATAATATTTTTTTGTTTGAAACAACAGTTGGAATGAACGGATGAAGTATTAAATGATATTTGTAAGTTTTGAGGGAAATGGACTTATAGAATTCTCCCAGTGTTATGTTTCTCAAATAAAAAATAACAAAAAGAATAAATTTATGTATAATAATATACCAATTTGAAAGTTGTAACAAAAATCTTTGGACTGTCATTTAAGATTATTTCAAGGAGTAATAATATTTTGAATAAAAAATAAAACAGTTCAATATTTTAACAATGGAACAAAATTGATCAATGTAGCGAATAGAACATTACTTACAGCATTCATCTGTGCTGATAATTCAATTTCTGTTAAAATGTTGCGTAAAACAGTCATCCACTTATCCCTTCAATTATATTTTTGAACTGTACTTAATTTTGACACAGTTAAGTACATCTACATATTGTCCCATTTGGATCCTAGATTTCCTACATCAGATCGATCGGAAATGATATAGTACTTGTTGAAGCAACAAATAATCTTTGTGAAATACAACATTTAAGATAAAGCTCATTATATATCAAAGAAAAGTTGTTCTTCGTGTATCACTAGAAAACTACAATGTTGGAATATACTAAACAGTTATGCTATTCAAAATAATTTTCCGTTATTGAAAAGTTCTAAATTAATATCACCAGATTTCAGTCAATATACTGAAGGTGATAAATTCATGATATCCAAACAAGTATTACGGTTCCTCTCAATGAATCATAACCTACCACAAACTTTCTTTTTCTATGCATTACAGTTTGTGATTTACCCTAATATTACATTAAATTTTCTTAAGCACAACAATTTAAAACATTCTACTATGTTAACATAGAGTTAGGCCACTCATGTCACTTCGCTGTGCCTACCCTCCACACTTTACGTACACATTAAGACTTGTATCGAGATGTACCGATTAATACTTGACTTTAGATGTGCCGATTCATACTTGACATGAGATGTGCCAATTGAGACTTGACATATGCCGATAAAGACTTGATCGATCAATGCTAGAGATGTAACTTTATAAGTTTTTGAGGCTAAATGTACCGAATTAAGTTACGAAAACAGCCAAGACGATGCGCTACAAATCAATAAAAATATCTGCTGAACGA
>NNCF01126904.1:765377-780494 GCA_002313205.1 Laupala kohalensis
AACGGACTTTCGCGATTTACGTCATTGGGCATACTGTTACTATTTCTACTGACCTTTGTCATATTACAGAAATAAACCAGTCCTGTTCACATCTTGAGACTCACACACTTAGTATATTTATTTGTGGACGGGATATCTTCTCCTTCCCCCCACACAGGGGTTCCAGGTTTCTCACTTTTCGGAAATTGTAAGAAAAAATTGCCCTGATGGGAGGATTCTCCCAGGACTGTACGTGGTGGAGCTCGCACACTCCGCAGTTCAAACCTTCAGTCAAAATGTCAGGTATCTCGGGAACGTGCGGGTTACGGTGGAATAGTGTAACCGGCGTAAGTGGATCGCTTACTGTACGCGATGTCAGGTTTTGGTCACACCCGCAACCACTGCGAACAAAACGTCATGTGTCCTCTGTGCGCGGGAACTCACAGCCTGGCGCAATGCTGGCCACGGTCATCACGACTCACCTCCAACAACTTCAAAGGCGACCATTGTGCTTCCTGGTCGGGATGCCCGAGCTTCCTAGAATTAAAGAGATGCGCCGAACAGGTTGCTCGATCTCACAAGCAGCGCAAGAATGCTGTCTACTAGTCGGGCTAATACCTTCATGCGCCCAACGTGTCCGCTACACCTGCCCCGTAGCTGTACTTTGCCAACATCGTCCAATGGTCCAGTGGTTTATCTTCTTCCCCCTCTTCTGTTTCGTCTTTTTCTCTTGTTGGTAACTTTGCATCCCTTTTCAATGGGATTACCGCCTATGACATCCAATCTTTGACTGTGCTGATGAATTTTTTCAAACTTTTCGATTTGCGTGCAACTTTGGGCGCAGTCATATTAGTTCTCTCTATTCTTTCAGTCCATGGCCCGTCCCTCCCTAAGGCTTATAATGCCTTACAAGTGCTACCATACTTCTTCTAAATGGTCCCTAAAGTATTACTTCCTTTGCGTCGTGGAACTGCCGTGGCACAACTGTCCTAAGAACGCGAAAATTCGACAATTTCTTTGTGACTTCTCTATCCATGTTCTCTCTCCAGAAGACGGTTTATTTTCTTTTCGTCCTTCTCCCCTGGGGTATCATATCTATAGACCTTAAGCCTTCCCCAATATGAACCCATGCGGCGATGCAGCCATCGCCATTAGGAAAAGTGTTCCACAATACTCGCTTTCCAACTCCCGCTCTTTTTTCTCTTGAACCACAGTCTCGGAGTTCGGTACTCCACGGGGCCCAGTTATTGTGGTTTCCGCTCATCTGAGACCTCGCAAGGCTCAGGACGGTGCGGATCCTGACATTCTCCGACGTCTACATCGTCATCGCCGAAGATCTCAACTGTAAGAATACAGACTGTTGCTGCACTGTCTGCAGCAAAGGTGGTAGAACCCTGGCCATGCTCCTAGCACAACACCCAAGTTTCCTCTTCTCTGGTCCGACCCACATCGTCAACGGCGAACTACACGACATATTAGACACAGTTCTTCACTCATCTAATATCCAAATCTCCACCCCCATCCCTGGTTTGAGCTAACTTTCGATCACCTCCCTGTTGCCTTCTCTACTTACCTAGGCCCCTTCCTTCACGATTTTCAGGTTCCCCCGACTATCAAGATAGACTGGCGGGAATACATCTCACGGTTTAGCCCCACTCTTACATTTACTTTACCTGACGACATTGAACGGGCAATTTCTTACATGATGAACCACGTGCTGACGAGCTTTTTCGACATTCCAGTACCTTTACCCTTGCATCCTCTTCTCATCCGGACACACCTCAGGACATGCTTGATTTGTTAAGAGAACGTCGTCGTGCTCTGCTGCAAATGTACCGAACCAGAGATCCCTCTGACAAAGCAAATTTCCTATACACACGACGTATTTTGCAGGAGACTTCGAGACTTCTGGGTCCAGCAGTGACAAGCATATCTTGTCAGGGCTAATGTCTCATCCTCCGACGATGTGGAAGAACTAGAGGGTTCTCCGAAAACCTTCCACCGCCAACACCCCTCTCCTCATTCCCGGTACGCCTATGACTCTGCCAGGAAAGTTGAGATCTTCGGTGATATGGAAGATCGCTTCTCCCCTCCAGTCATTACGTCCTACCCTTCTCCCTCGATCACACTCTTACTTCCTCTGGCTCTCGCTACCGCAGACGATGAGTCGACCTCGGGTGTCTGGGAGGTAAAGGCCGCCCTGCAGTCAACACCAACAAGGTGGGTGACTCCGACAAGGTCCGTGGTGTTCATCTTCATCATAACACTGTACTTCTTCTCACCAATATTTTTAACTCTTTCACTTGGTTACTTTCCTAGATACATACCAGCTTCATTGTCCTTCCCAAACGGAAATAATATTCGGGACCCTAACAACTATCGTCGCATCATCCTTCTTTCTCTTCCAGTGCCTTATCCTTGCCAAACTTACCCCTCACTTAGACTCATGCCATTCGTCCCATCCAATTCAATTTCAGGGGTAACAAGTCTGCATGCAGCTCTGGAGACCTCGCACCTGGCTCATGAATTAGCACCCATCCTCGATCGTAGAATTGCCATTCCTGCTATTTCCCACTGCTCGTTCGCCTTCGACACTATCCACCACGACCCGTTCTTTCACAAAACCACTAGTTCCTCCCGTTTTTCATCACCTCCTGCGCAGTTATCTCTCCGGACGATCAAGGTTCGTTATCATCGCTCTTTACCAACCATCCGCCCCACCTGCGCTGGGGTCCCCTAGGGTAGTGTCTGGGCACCCAATCTTTTCTTCACGATCTTCCTGACCGCCGTCATGTTTCTGATTTTCTATATGCCGATGACATTGCTTATGCGGCACATACTTTCAATCTTCCTCTTGCTATTTCTAATCTTCAATCAGCTACTTCTCGCCTGGACACCTGGAGCTCTTCTAATGGGCTCACCTTGAACCCCTCCGAGTGCCACGCAATTATCTTCACTTTCCTTTATCTGACCGGCACGTTCTTCCAAAACCTACCGTTGTTCAAGCTCAAGGATACCACTGTGGCCTTGTCCACAAGTGTCAAGTACCTTGTGGTCACGATAGATAAGAAACTTCGCTGGGAAGATCAGGGAAAGGCTCTTTACACCAAAATGAGCATCACGCTTGCCTGCCTCTCTATCTTCTATAATCGCAGGATCCGGTTCAAAATCGAACTCCATCTCTACAAAATTTGTGTCCGAAACCTGGCACTCAATGCCTGTGACCTGGGCTATCACTGCTAATAATAATCGCCGCTCTCACATTCTTAAGAACCGGTTCCTGCGGATGGCTGCCAAACCGCCGATGGGCACCCCCAACTCTTATCTTCGTCGACTTTCCAAATTAGAACCTATCACAAAATTCATTTACTCTTGTGCCCGGAAACACCTCCGGAAGACATTCCACGACCCCACCCCAACAATATCTTCCACAAGTATTCTCGGCATCGTGCTCGGAGAGTAAATCGCCATGCTCATCGTCATTTCTTCATACTTAAACTTCACTATACCCGTAATAATCTAATCAGTCTCATATTTTCATCTCAATCTCATCTTTCTTACCCGTAACACTGAAATGATTCCTATCTATCTATACTTCCGTGCCACACTACATTCTATCAATATTATTTCTAATTTACTTACTAATGAGTGCCCAAGTCGTCGGTTTCAGGCGAATATGGCAATCGTGTTGTACGTTGGTCATGTAACCATTTATATCGTGAGGCCCATCCACGATGACCACCATTCTGGTGGAGGCGTGGACTACTGGTGCAACACTTCGACATAGTGGAGATCGCGCGAATTGAGCGAGTTTGTAAGTACATTGCTGCCATTTCACTACGTTCAACGAAAATGACGAAGT
This sequence comes from Laupala kohalensis, assembly GCA_002313205.1. Taxonomy (NCBI): domain Eukaryota; kingdom Metazoa; phylum Arthropoda; class Insecta; order Orthoptera; family Trigonidiidae; genus Laupala; species Laupala kohalensis. Next base: position 769,219 of record NNCF01126904.1, read on the forward strand.
AAGAAGTGTCTGTGTTCAAGTATACTGGTAAGTTTCCCAATATGTTTTTGTGTCAGTGTTCTACAATGTATTTCAGTGTTATTGCACAAGTTTCCTTTTTCTTTGTGTATATTACAGAACGTTACGGAATTTTTTCTATTGTTATTGTAAATGTTTTCTAAATGATGTAATATGTATCATTATTTTTTGAAATACATTTTATACATACATTACTGAAATATCTATTTTTTAATTGTTCCTTTACCTCGCCTTTCCTCCAAATTGTAATTTGGGTGACATGTTTGTCTTTGGACGATGTTATAAAATTAATCGCAGCAAACAATGTCTGCAATGAACAAAGAACATAGATGCAAAAAGAACTGCTAAACCTGCTAACCTAACGAACAAGTAGTTTTGATACCGGTCACCCGAAGCGTGGTTGTTGGCGGAAGTCCCCATAGATGGTGCCACACTAGTTTCCCCACCTAACGCAATATTATTTCATGACTCTGCCCCGTAGAAACACCTCAGATGGCAGCGATTCGTATAAAAAACCTTGAAAATTTCCTAATTTTCTGCCGCATACGTAACAAATGCCGACGCGCATGCGAAATAGTTTTTTTTAGTTCTATGCAAAAACAAGCAATTGCACATAAAACTCGGGGTGAGCATAGTATAAAATTGCCGAAGCAAAATTGAGCAGTGAGCTCTTGCAAAATCGTTCGAATCGGTTGAGAATAGAAAATCAATTCCGCCTCAGGAAGTGCGGAGAGACATCGCTGCATTTTCAGTGGCTGATGTTAGTTCAGACAACCTTGCTAATTTAAATGAAGTGAAAACAACAATGTAAGTAAATGGAGTCTTTAAATAAACAAATACAATTACTTAATGAATCAAAAATTAAAAATTGTTTTCCACTACCACTTGAACACACTAGGGGGATTCATTCCACAGCAAAGTCTTTCACTCTGTAAAATTTATTCTGCGACAATATGAACCATCTCTCCATTTTTAAACCCCTTAGTTCTTCCTGCTCAGGTATTGCACGTCCTCTTTTTGGTGTGAACATTATTATTGTTTACATCTTCAAAAAAGATTCAACCCATTACATTGAACCAAACTCAAACCTTTTCTTTTATCATGTTTTATGCAATATAAGTAACTCTACTGTTCTACATAAGGGCTCTAATGATTTTGATGTTGGCAAGCCCTAAAACCCTAATTTAAAAAAAATAGTTCTATATAAATTAACAATAATGAAATAATCACAAACAGTAATCTTTTATATAGTTTCTGTCAAAAAGTGAAATACAACACAACAAACACTGAAACATCACCTATCCTCTTTAAGAAACTGAATATTTTTTATAAATTTTACAATATTTTTTCTGACAGAAAACAGTGCATCTACACTACACCCCCAAATAGTTTTGATAGTTGTAATCTACTTCCAATTTGTTTTAAAATATTTATATTACACATTTTATTACATTATATTTCAAATATATTGTTTATCTTTCTTGTGTCAATTAGTGCACTCTTCTGTCTGTATTGAATACCTCACAACATATGATTTCCTTCTCTCAGGGTTGTATAAGGGAAATTGGCAGAAAACAGTCTGGAGTTTCATTATCCAAGCGACAAATGTATTGATTTTATTCTGATTGTTTTCTGTAAATACACACTCATAAGAATGCATCCACCCATAATATAAATTATCTCTTTGCTATGGAGGGAAAAGACCAAGGAGAAAATAGGAGAAGCGCAGTGCCAACCCTGCCTCACAGACCAACTACCTTCTACCTGCCCCTAACCCTCTCACCCGATCACAACAATAGACAAGACCGACGAAATGACGCCCTGCATAGTGCTAGCACCCAAAATTTCATTTTATGCCGTTAGTATTTCACTAACAGATATAACTATTGAAGTTTTGTGTTCATTTTAATATCAGTATTTTCAGCTATCAGAACATTTTCCAAAAACATTTAAATTCAAGAAATAAAAATTTACTAAATGTGGCAAGATATTGAGAAGAAAAAAATTAATTACCAATTGTTTCAAATTCTTAACACTAAATAAGAACTAATCAGTTTTCAGAATTAAAATACAAGAAATTATTCTCGAAATACGGCAGCAATGAATTTAGCCCCATGTGTGTTTCTGATTTTCATTAGACTAATGGGACATTTTACCTTAAGAACTCAAAGTAAATTTGAATACTGTGCATCCAACCTTTACATACAAAATAAATAAAAATTGAAAACATTAAAGAACATACTCAAGTGTCATCAACAACAAAAAAGGATAAAATGTGGATATAATATAAATTAGAGAAAACATACAATTCTTTTTAAGCACATTCACATATTTTATCCTTTTTTGTTGTTGTGAATGGCACTTTACTATGTTCATTAATGTTTCAATTTTTATTTATGTTGTATGTAAAGGTATGTAAAGGTTAAGAGTCTGGCAATGCACTGGGTAAATTACTAAATGGTTTCTAAGTCATATTCATTTTCCCACCTTCTTTCTTTGACTATTATGTATTAGAAAAATACAAGCAAAACAAAATTATCAACAATTAGCAATCAAACAAATTAGTGGTTATAACAAAACCAAATTTTCAAATTCCTCACAACAATGTAGTAATCTGCAGAGTACAAGCGTAGAAATATTCAATCTAATTTTACAGTTCATTATTTTACCCAGTCATACAATCTCAAAAATTTTATATGTAATTAAAATTGTGTTGAGTGAATATGTGCAACACACACACACACACACAGCAAAAATTAATGTGTGTGTGGAAATGTAGACAAATAATTATAGTTTCATTATATTGTCAGCAATAACAACTAAGTCATTAGTCTTTTAATTAGAAAGATTTATTATTAAATAACATGTCTTGCAATAAAAAAAAATGGATTTAAAGCATCTGAAATTAATAAATTGTTACTCATAATCTTCATCTCCATCATCACTGTCAGAATCTTTCCCTCTAATGGTCTTTTTCTTTGTTCCAAGAATCGACTTCTTACTCTTCTTTTGCTCATCAGGTGGGTTTAAGAGATCACCACTGTAATTAATTGCTCCCGATTGCGCAATTCTCCATTCTAACATGGCAGTAGTAAAGTCATCACAGTTCCCTACATCTGTGAAGCCGACAATGTAATCCTTTGTCTTTCCATCATGAACTAAGGCAATAGTAGGAATGACTTTGATACGCAGGCGCTCTGGAAACATAACCAATCAATTTTTGCTTAGAAATTAAATTCTTTAAATAAAGTTTATGATACCATTAAACCAATAACATTTACCTGTGAGAAATGGACACCGCAATACATCTATTTTACAAAATCTGGCTTCAATATGAGACCTGCATAATATTTTCAAATGATGATCGACAATTTTACATCTTGGTGTATCACCCTTATAAAAATGACAAACTATATCTTTAGACTTTTTTGCAATTTCAAAAAATTCCTTCTCTTCTGCAAGTTCAGAATATTCACCATGTCCCTAGAAAAGAGAAACAACATGTATTTAGCGAATGTCATAATACAAACATGTGGACAACAGGAGTTAAAGCACCGAAAACTTAGGAATGACAATTTCATATGCTATTTACCAAACAAATACCTATATAATTACGTATATTTACTTCTAACAGTAAGAATCAAGAATGACAAAAGAGCTCACTAAAATAAGTCAAACTATCACTGAACAGGTCCCTGAAGGTGCCCAAGGGCTTCGCGGAGAGTAGAGCTCTGCAATTACTTGACCTCGGCAATAAGAGGAGGAGATGTGGTCAGCATCTCGCTCCAACTGTTTTGACACCAGGCTAAACCATGGTACTCATTTTATAGCAGGTAGCAGTCAGTCTGAATGATGATGTGTAATGAAAAATCCACACCTCACCAGGGTTTGAACCCCAGCCATCCAGCCAGCAACTCAGCGCTCTACCGACTAAGCCATGCTGAATACCCTCACTAAAAGGAATGACAAAATTTTTACTTTATGAGGATAAAAATTCTTTCCAAAATAAATTGGCACAATGTATCAACTTCTGATGAGAAACACACAAAGAAATTACATTCAGCATATCCTTATTTTAGTATTATTAAAAAATTGTTTCATTCCTAACACTCAAATACAAAATACTTTAAGATATCTTTATACAACAGGTTTCATGGATATCAAATAAAGAAATTTCAAAAATACAACAACACTTCCATCAATTTCATAAAAAATGCATTTAGGTAAAAAGAGAATGAAACAATATTTTTTTAAACAAATTTTATTCTTCAAAGAATTTTCTTAGCACACTAATAGCCAAACTTTGCAGGCCATGGTGCACATCATAAGTAGACATTACAAGTACATGTAATACTCATTTTACATACAGACCCTTATTAGTGTATTTTTTAAAGGTGACTCAAATAGCTTAATGTGAATCTTACAACATTTCACAACACATTCCAATATTTCATGTAATAAAAAAATATTTTTCACTCATATCTAATTAATTATATTGTTACATTTTGCCTGACTATTTACCACAAATATATATGTAACGTATATGTTAACACAAAATATATAAGATACCTTCTTATAAGACAACACACAAACTACCAATGGCCATGAAGTGTGGGATTTCTAATGATATGGGTGGCACTGAAGGCATTTTGTTATGCGATACTGATGACAAAGAGGAAATAGATTCACTAGGTATAGACTGGGACCCATATGATGAGCTTCTCAACAATAAAAGTGAGGCTGTACTTGAGGAGCTACTTCCCTTAGAAAGAATGTCAAGATTTTAAATACATTGGTGAGTGATTAGTTTCATTTTAGAATGGCTTTAATTTATATTAATTTCAAACTTTTTCTTTGTATCCATCTTATAAGATGACCCCAGATTTCGGGAGTCTTTTTATGATTCAACCATCATCTTATCTGCGGAAATATACAGTACTTTAAAACATAAAAGTATTCTTACCAACGCTCTCCATTCTTGTACTTGCTTTGCCTGTTTTNTGCTTCGCCTGTTTTTTCATTTCTTGAAGTCTTCTTTCTCTTAATTTCTCAATATCATCTTCATCTAACTTCTCCATTGCCTGCAATTCAGCATCTACTTGTTGTTCTACCGTTTCTGCAACCTTCAGAACTTGGTTTTGAATGGCCTTTTCAACAGACTCCATTGTAGAACTAAAGGAAGTTGAACAATAATAGAGTTAATGCATCATGCTTTAAGAGATTATCTATTGTATTAACGGAACAGCTAATTACAAAGAGAACGACGAGTATTCGCGGATGATGCATGAAACGTTATTCAACAGTAATACCCAAACATGCTGCTCCACCAACCTTCAAATTGTCGCACAAGAAGAAAGCTGTCAATTGCTGTCAATACACCACGCGCTTTGTCACACGTCGATATTCTACTATTGACACAATGTGAGAGGAACGGATACACCAAACATTAATATGGGAAACACGCAGGAACAAAACAATACTTTCCTTGATCCAAATACGGCTAAAAGTGGGTGGGAAATACAACGTTCCTTTCGGCGAATTGGTGAATAGAAAAGTATGAGTGGGAGAACATGTTTTACGAGACCCGCCCACCGTCTATGCGCCACCGTCTCATGTGATCTCATGCGAAAGAAGCGTGTCATTTCTCGCCGCTAGGAGCGCTACATAGAGTGTTGCGAACATGTTAGTAGAAAATGCTTGAATTTCTGCACAGTAGATATCTTTATAAAACATCAAACACCTTGTAAAATATATTTCATATTAATAATAAAAAAATGCATGATAACAGTTTATAACAGGCAAATTTAAATACGTGGTCAGCACCAGATATCAAGAAAACATTCACCTAATGATATAATGAATTATTATAATAGTTTTTCCTTTTCTAAATTGTCATTCCATATTAAAACGGCAAATTAGCCCCAAAGCTGTGGCACACTTGTGTGTGAGATTTATTTGAAATTTTGTGACTAAATAGGTAGGGATGCTTAGGGGCTAATTTGGGGATGCCCACAAAAAAAAGTTGTTTCAAATAGTAATCGTTTCGAAACAGGGCAAGGTTAAACTTGAAATAAATTCAATTTCTTGCACTTGAAATTAGTCCCGAAGTATTACTTATAAAAGCATAACTCTAAAGTTTATAATGTATGATCCTTTAAAAAGACCACATATACTTCATACATAGATGTACCATTCAAATACAAAACACTGATTATTCATTTTTATTTTCACATTGTACATTAATGTTAGGAACTAAATTTTAATTTTTAAATTGTAATGAAATAACATTTAATAAAAAAATTGGGATGGAAGAAACTAATTGAAATAAATACTGTTTATCAATGCTTTTACCACATTACTTTTTCCCAATTGTTACTAATTATTAACATAAATAGTTTGTTGTATTAAATAATTTTTGTAAAACATCTTTGTTGCAGTTTTATACATAAATGCTGAGAATTTAATTAACTATTAGTATTTAACCACCACTTTACATATTTTCCGTTGAAATGCTGTGTCACATTCTCTCGTTCTTTTGCTGAAGCTATACTGATGTCTATTTCACGTTTTCAGGGTTATTGTGATTAAGTGCTCTGTTTTGATCCAAAAAGTATCTTCTGTTTGAGGCCAGAGAAAATAGAAGGTCCTGCAGGGTGTATAAAACTAAAGTAATCATCAGTTTAATCGTTTTTTTTTAATAACAACATCATATTTACCATTTTCCTTCATAGCTGAAACACTGAAAATAGCAAAAATGGGTGAAAACATTCATTAAGTTTTGAAAGTTGGTGATTAAGAATAGTATTGGTCACAATTAATAACTCGACCATAAAGATTTCTCAGAGCCACACGCCCTTAAAAGCCACACCTAATGTGCACGATTGAGGTTTTTGCCGCTTTCTCGTAAAATATCAGGTTTTCGAGAAATATATCTACGTACAAAAAAGTTCTCATTAAATTTCCAACAAAGATGGAAAAAAATATTTTTGAATTGGAACATTGGTTCTCGTGATATAAGCTTTCCAATCAGAGGGGAGTTTTCGAAATGATCGTTTATTTTGAGGCTGATGACATTTGCGCAAAATGTGTTAATAGTGCTTCCACCACATGGGCTTCCATTTTCACAAGTTGTGATAACAGTGAGTGCAACGTGACGCGACCTGGCCAGTGACGCGGTCTAGACGCAGTTATTTGCACGAGTTGAGGCCATTGGCTTGAGACTCATTGCGTGGTGTTTGCGACCCATACATGTTACACCAGGCAACGGGAAATCTTCCCAATGATAAAAGTTCGATAAATTGAAGAAAGTAGGAAGTAGTTGTATCGTGAAAAGTAGGGAAATTGTAGTCGTGTCTTTCTCGTTTCCAAAAAAGTTATCTTGAAAACGGATAAATGGCTTCAAACTTGCAAAAATTGGAAAAGTTTCACGCTTTTATCGTCAGAATGCACTACGGAGTTCGACATCCGACTGACAGATAGTGCTGCGGAGATGGTGGATGTGTAGGTGTGACTAAAGGAAAGGGTGGAAATATGAGCCTTGTTCAGGAATGCTGCCAAGTGACGGTGGTGTGGAAGTAAAGTCTGCTGCTCAACATCCTCCGTTAAATGCAGTGAAGTACCATAAATGAAACTGAAGTACCATAAATATGTGGGTGAGCAAATGAAATGTAAAAAACCCACAGTTATTATTATCAAATCCAAGGACAGCAATCACAGGGCGTTGGTATTGTCTATTTGTGCTTTGGATGGACAAGGGAATATTTGTAGAGAAAACATTGACAGACAACAATTCTGAGGAAACACTGAGACAAGTTGTAATAATTAATATACATTTTGTAACTGAATTATTAAATCCCAGGTATATATGGAATTTAAATATCTTCCTCTTGTTATAGAAGCAATGCAAATGCACAGAATGAACAATGAATACGAGAAGACATGTACGTGAGAGCAATTTCCTTGATACTTTCTTTCTGACTATACCTCCGCATATCCTAAAAGGTTTGATTATATTCTTGGTTAATCACATTAACATTAATGGTTAATCACATCAAATGTTTTAACTTTACTTCTTTGGTTACTTTTTTATCGTAGTGAAATTTCTTGGAATTCCATTAAATTTACTTTTTTTCTTGATGGATACTCAGAATCCGTTTTCTGTGAATTAATGTTGTTCATCAACGTTTAGAATAAACAGAACAATTTGCGGAATTTAAATTCCTGGTCAATATTGAGTTGAAGTTGTTAAAAATATTACATCAAGAATTGGCATTGTATTCATAAGTATTTAAAGCAGGTACGTAGTAGCACTGATAGAAAGAGTCTCAAAGATAAAATTGATTCAAGTGCAAACTCGAGAATTTATATTTTCATTGTTACTTTCTCATTTATGTAGAGAATAGATATTATTGTAATTGAAAAAAACAAATTCGGAACCGAGATTTTGACGAAAAAATCCGGTTTGGTGGTCTTTGATTCCGAAAAAGTTGTTTTTGTAATGACATACGCCTGTCTGTTCGTCTCCCCACAGAGATTCTGACGAAATGGATGAATAAATTTTACTGAAATTTCATATTTAGCGTATAACTTTTTTGTTGTCGATTCACGTGCTCTCGTTTTTTCACTTTAATACAAAGGGTCAAGATACATTTGACCCTTTGTCACATGAAGGTCAAAATACATTTTTTAATATTTATAAAAATAGCTGAAATGATTTTTCTTAAAACTTCTATACGCAAAGTATAATTTGTAAGCATTACATCTGCATTAGCTTGAATGTGAGATGCAGTCAAATAAATTCTGTCTACTGCACAGGTATTTTACACATTAGTTTACAGTTTTGAGAAACTTGAATGTTATTTTGTTGTGTAAATGGACCAAGAAAAGGTAAAATACAATTTTAGTAAAGTGAAATATATCCCTCACAGAAATTTTCTGTCGTTTACGATAGGAATTTTACGACAGAGCCTGGGTCAAAAACGAAAAGTACCATTCACTCGCCGTCAGAACTATGATTTCATGAATAACGATGATTCGGAAGCTTTCGATTACCTCATGACGAAATCGAGAATTTCTGATATCGGGAAATTATTTTAGTAGAGCACGTAACAAAGGGAGGTTTTGATCGCAACTAGTACAATTGAAATACCTATGCGACAACGAAATACGTACCCGATAAAAAAAATTTCAAATAAATGAAGAGATAGCAACATATACTGAACAAATAAAAAAACATTTCTCAGCAAACGACACTATTTTTTGGACCAAATAATATATTGTGTATAGACCTTGACGTTCATTGGTTAAGCTGTATAAAGTGCTCGAAATTCAAAACATCAATCACTCCTCCAAGAATCATATTTACGTTCAGAATAATTTTATCTTCCATGTTTCTTTAGACGTCTTATTAGAGTCGCATTTGTATTGTTCTAACCTTATCTAATTTTGGTAAATTCTTCATGATCTCTTATGAACTAAAACGGCACATAACTCTGGCGTTGCCTTAGCAAGTCGTTAAATATTATGGAAATAAGAACCTCAAATATTGATGTAAGATCAATGAAGGTGCTTGTGTGCATTGCGATACTCCGCTTACCTATGTTCGAGTTCAAACGAAGTTATCCTGCTTGGTGCAGGGCAACTTCATACAAGCGAGAATTGCTTGAAAACGCCAATGAATTAGTAAAGACAACACTTATAAATCACTAAAAATTTACTTATAAGATTAATGTTCCTATCTCAAGAATGTTAAAGGCTGAAAAAGGGTAGTAATTACTGTGTGGTACAATAATGGTGAGTAAGCTAGGAAAACACGTAATACTGAAGACACTGTTAATTAATAAACATTTCTGTCTAATTCAACGCTTAATAAGAATTTGCAGGCACTATGAAATTCGTAAACATCTTTTCACTCGCGCCCTACAGATGAATTGTGACTCACACCATCGACTTTCAATAAATTGTGCGATTCATCAATGTATTCTGTGTAGAACAAATTGACAGAACTAGTTTCATTTTTTAAATGAAATATATGACAGTAGTCATTTTAAAATGAATCTCTTAAGTGCGTTTGTTTATGCGCATACCAAACTCTCGAGTTAATATTCTGTCATTAATATGTTAGGTATTTTAACGTAATAATATGTTGCCTATGTACAAGGTAATTGCTGAGTATAGTAAAATATGCAGTGTACCAACGTCAAATATTATCAAACAGGATCTCTGCCGTATCCTGATCTCAATTCTTAAAACAGAATATTTTAGAATTACGTTATAAATCCTGCCGTTACGACAGAACGTCGTACATTTTACGACAGAGGTCCTGTCGTTATGACAGAAATCCTGACGTTACGACAGAAATCCTGTTATGACGACAGAAAAATGCCGGTGAGGGATGATCCTGATAAAATATATTGAACGACAGAAAATGCACTGTAGATTCGAAAATAAATTTACGTAACTTTGTTACAATGATCATAAGACTGAAAAAAATAGCTAAATTGTTTGAAATAATATTCTGAATACTTATTTTCCTTTGAAATCGCAAATAAAAGACAGTAATAAAGTTCATTTAGTGACGAAGAGACCGACAAAAAAGTTAGTTTTGTGACAAGTGAATGGTATGTGACCGTGAAAAAATTCGATCGCAGGATTTAAACGGAAATATCCATTTTTGGTGGTCCCCAATTCCGAAATAGTGTTTTTTTTTCAAAAAACTTCCTAGACCGACAAGAATACTTCCTTTTTCCTTTATTACTTTTTCATATACGATTGGTCATATAACCGATTTATTTAACATTACAGAATTATACATTTTTAATTTGCAAAGAAATTTCTTTTTGACTTAATTACCAAATTAAATGAGGATTTTAGATTGTCTCTTTGAATTGGTTCACTCGAATAATATCGTGATAAATAACTAATTTTTGATTTGAAATAAAATGTCTATCCAAATTAGCTAACCCCTCCAAAAACCATACGACAAAATTAGTAAATTGCAGAGGTTTATATGGCAATTATAGTTAAGATGTCTTGAACGAACAATTCGAACATGAAGACCGAAATATAGAGGACTATGCCAAAATTCACCGTACTCTTTATATAACTTTGACTTCTCACTCAATAGTGCAGACTGAGAAAGGTATATGAAAAAGTATGTGCAACGATTTTGCACCACTATTATATATATATATATATATATATATATATATATATATATATATATATATATATATATATATATATATATATATATATAT
>NNCF01126904.1:780832-807423 GCA_002313205.1 Laupala kohalensis
TATATATATATATATATATATATATATATATATAATAGCAAGACCTTGACAATGCAGACAAAGAGAGACATTAATACCCAACATTATCAAACAGTATAATTAGTGCACTGGAATTGAAAGTGATTTGCAAAATTGAACAAGAAAATATGCTTATGAACAGTAGTAACAATTTCTTCAACATTTCTCTTTTTTATTTGTACTCAACTTTGGCACGGTTCTGTACATAAACCCGGTAACCCCAAACTTGGCCTGGGTTTTTTCTCCGGTGGTCTTTAAACATTCATTCTCATCTAGGGATGGCAGTATCTTTAAAATATCGTTGTTATTAATCTTGAATTCTCAGTAATATGAATATTTAGAATTAATTAACAATATATTCGGAATAATTTAAATATTTTATAATAGTTCCTATTTATTAAATAACTTTTTCAATCCTATAAAGTATAAAGTTGTTGATATTCTGTAGACATAAAAAGGAGCTACCAATTTTTCTTGCATCCTATGGTTTTGCATGCCTTGGGATGCAGAAATGATAAATCCGCCACTGCCATAGAACCCTTGGTCGGAATTTATGGGGTGATCCTTGTGTTTCCAGAGTAAATTAGTTCATTGCCCCCAAGTGATCTTACGCAATTTGAAACTTTTTTATCGGTATAAAATATTGTCAATTAACATTGTATTTATGAATTAAAATATGAATTATACAAATTAATACTTTCATCACAAACAACTTAAACATTTAATTTAACAATACATTTTATTTGAGTAAAATAAATGTATTGACCTCATCCGAAATAAATGACTACTGGCCTAAAAATCTTTCTAAACATACCAAGACTGTAGGCCACGGCTGTTCAGTTCTCTGTTATACTGGGAGGGTCGGAGGGCTAGTGAGGACAATGCCACTGAAAGAAAGCTCGTTTTCTTAAAAATGTATCATTGGAAGAGATGGGAGAGCCAGGAAGATGTGCGTTCCGTTAAAAGTTCAATTTGTTGCTGACGGACAGTCGCTGAAATGTGCTTTTCATTCGGCGTCGTAGTTAACCATGGTTGACTATCTCGTACTACGCCAGGGAGCGTGGTAGAAGCGTAGTAAAGCGCGGTAAGGCATAAAAGCAGATATATCGAAGAATCAAATGAATCAAAGTCCTAGTGCGCTGATACGGAAATGTATTTAGTATCATTATAAATAAATTAACTTTATTGTTGAAAAATCAGTTACAAACTGCGTATGACCTCGTGAGGGATTGTAAACTAATTACATTATAAAATTTATTGTCGTTATTATTAACAGTGTTATGATACGCAATAAATTGTTATATAAGAATAATAATTACAATAATAGTGGTCATAATAATAATTAATATTACCACTACTAATGTTGGGGACTTCTTGTAGTAGAATATCAGCTTTCGCTCTTTTATCCAGGAGTTGCTTTTGAGAGACCAGTGACTTAATTAGGTTCAGCTATACAATTTGAAAAGCCATTAATTATTATAATCGGTTTTTTGTTGCTGTATCATCTGTGCCCTTCAGAATCCTGGCAATCTTTGTCTAGGCCTTAATGCCCTGTCTTTTTATTCTTCGCTCGAGTGCAATTTGCGCACTTGGGGGTGGTCTCCTTTTTATTTTTCTTGCAGAAAACCCCCTGGTGGTATTCTTCGCCACAAAAGTCGCAAGTGTGCACCTCGGCTCTACAATGTTTACCGATGTGACCGAAACGTAATCATTTTTGGCATCTTGCTGCGATGGTGAATTCTTCTACTCGGAAGGAAAGCCAGCCGCAGAATACTCTGCCTTGATTCATAGCTCTCCAAAAGAGCTGTGAAGGCAGCGCGACGACCCAATTCGTCGTCGGTCTTTTACCTTTCTCCCGTTGTTTGAAAAGAACTCTCATTTGAGATGTTATTTCCTTGTTGATAACTCTAAAATTGTCCTGAATCAAATCTTCAAGGAAGGATTTTTCGTCCGTTTCTTTTCTTACTCCAAATATCTTGATTTTGGGAAGTTTCTTTTTTACTTTAAGTCTCCAGATTTTCTGTTCTTTCAATCGCTTCTTTCAGTGCTTCGGAGTCTTCCTTCAAGGACGTATTATCTCCTTTTTAAAGTTTTGTCTGGAGTTAATCACCTTAATTGGTTTCTTTAGGAGTGGTAAAATGTTACTCTTCACCTCCTCTACCGAAGAGTTGGAGTTATTTTTAGACTTGATGATTACTGGGAAGGATTCCACGTTATTATTTCTTTGCCTCGGCTGAGGTCCCTTTCCCGATATCCCCGAGGGTGCAACTTCTTTGGCGTAACTAATTGCGATAGTTTTGTTTGATTCTTTGTGCACTGATGCCAAAACTCCTTTAGTTTTTTCCGGGAGCACCCTTATGTTCCCCTGGAGAGTGTCATCGCTAAGATTCGTAATTATTTCTTTTAACCTTTCAGTAAGGGTCATTACTTCTTCTTTATCACTTTTTGCAACTCTCTTGTTAGAACTGTAATTTACCTGGATTTGCTTAATAATTAAAAGACCTTCTTCTGCAACTGGATTACCTCCAGTACTTTTTTCTTTTTCCTCTCCTTCCATTTCCTATAATTTTTCTTCCCTTTGTAGTAAGGAATCTTCGTTCCCCCTTCTGGAGGAGGGGGATGTCCTCTGCATTTTGAGGAGCTACAGCTCCAGTAAGTTCAAAAGTACCACTATCCGCTATTGATATTCCTCTTATGTATATAAGTTTATATCACACGCTGCGGGAAAGGGCGAGCACCGGTATTCGTGATGCGACGAATAACGAGCAACCCATCCACACAGTCGCTATTCGGCGAGCAGTTGCTCGGGGTTCGCCGAATAGCGAATGTGTGGAACCGCCTTCAGGGGAAAGAAATTGCGTACAATCGTTCGGTATACCCGAGGTGCACGTACACCCGACACTTCCAGTCGATCGCTGAAAATGGTTTCCTTTTCTTATCCAAAACCTGTAAAACTCCCCTTCATTTCAACCCTTTACGCCTATTGAACGGGTTAGGGTGGAAATACACGTACAACAAAGACGATTTCCTCCTTCGGCCTCGACGAGAAACAGGACGAGCTGGGGACGATACGTTCATGACGAACGATGACGAAGCTCCGCTGATCGCTCCGCCCAGCTCCGCCTTCGCCTGTTCAGTTAGCAACACAGCGCTCATTGCTCGGAGGGTAGGGTTCGGGTATTAATATTCAGTAATTTTAAGATGAATTACTGTTTTCACCAGTCTCCCTCTCTTTCTTTCGTCGTGACCCAATTCTATTACTGGTAAGGGAGTTTCCAAAGTTTGTGACTTCCTTTATTTTAATCGGTTAATTTTTATGGTTCGTAAGATTTTAGGTAACACAAGTACAAAATAACTGAAAATTGTTTTTTGTTATTCGAATTGTAGGAGATGAATGAATAGTAGAAATTATTACGACTTAAAACTTATGTTGTGATGTTTCAACTTCAACTAGTATCCGACATCCATATTCGTAATTCTGATAACCTCTTAAATTTGCAATATAAACTTGTCACGTCTACAACGAAATTCCAATTTGCCTCTTCATATCTACAGAATAGCGTTTATCAGGTAGTCGTTTCCTTCCGGAATCAACAAGTAGATCAAAGTGGATTCCGTCATGTCGTGGGCACTCGCGCGGGCTGCGCGCGGGTCTCACTGTGGCCAACTGTGGCACTGTGTTCACGTGGTTCCCACTTACAAGCTATTTACTTCACATTGTCACATCTCAACCTGTTTACATGTAATATAATCCAATGAATCATTCTAGTGAAGTGTGCATGTAAATTTTTAAAAATAAATTTGAGATGTGTCTTGTAGGGAACACTATCTGATTGAACATGAGTTGATGCATTTTATAATTTAATATTTACGTCGAAAGCGAAGGAGCCAAATACATGTACAAGATGGATTTTCACTGCACTTCCCTGTTAAGTTTCGTCTCTTCCAAAATCACATTACTCCCTAGAGGTTAATTCACATCGTTCGATCTGTTCCAATGCCGCATATGTCCTTGATATTTACTTCGTGTCACTATCTTTGTAAGATGGGCGTCATCGAAGGTCAGCCAGTAATTTTTTGCCCACACGACGATACGTGAATTGCAATTATGTACATTCATGTTCTGTTATATTATTATACTGCAAAATAATGTTTCGTCGAAAGATCGTTAATCATGTAGCACTAGCAGCTAGACTATTTCAAAGTGACGGGAAAATCGGACCATCTTCCGAAACAAGGGTGAGATATATAAAATGATTTACAATATTATACGTCCCTCTACCTTTCTTGACCATATTTATACACGATCGCACTTATACGCATTTGCCACAGGATTTTTTATTATTATTATTTCCTAAATGACTAATGAAATGTTAATATTTTATTTCAGCAAATTAATAGATTCATTGCTTCCAGCATTGAGTGAAGTTTTGATACATGTTTTCTCAAAAGTATGATGATAAAAATATGCATTCTTCAATTTTTAATTTACCTTGATCCCACACAAATGTACATTATTTTCAGGTTAGAACAGGGAAATCTTTGAATAAGAATGAAATGCATCCCCTGAATGATTTGTATGGTCGACACCACACTTACCTTCGTATATCTTTGACAGAGCGTTGTAATCTTAGATGTAAGTATAGTGAATAATTTCTTTTCTTTCACTGCCAAAATAACAGTTACTGATTTATATTGAACATTTAATTACCAAAAGTACTTTTACGTAAGGTCTATATTGCATGCCGGCTGAAGGAGTGAAGTTAACAACAAAACCACATTTACTGACAACTGAGGAAATATTATACATTGCAGAACTGTTCATTAAAAATGGAGTGACAAAGATAAGACTTACAGGTGGTGAACCAACAGTTCGTAAAGATCTAGTCCAAATTATTGGTATGTGAATGTTAAAATATTAATATGGTTTACAGTACTTAACAAAATCCATCAAAAATTTCTACTCTACATGAAATGAAATTTGATTTTACGGCAGTTCTGTAACTTTTAAAAATTAAATTGTGATGCTTCAGGTCGTATGGCAATTTATACCAATCCTATTTCAAATTCTATTTGTTCAAGTTACAAGAGAATAATTTTCCAAAATAATGTTGATTTACTTTAATTAAAATATGAAATAATGTAAAGCTAAGAACAGGAAAGAGAATTATTAGATAAACATTACAAGTTAATATATGAATTTGTTTTTGATCAGTTGCATGATAATTTATAGGTTCTCTGAAGAAATTTGATGGTTTGGAATCTATTGCAATGACTACCAATGGACTGGTGCTGACAAGAATGCTAGTGCCTCTTCAGCGAGCAGGCTTAGATGCTATTAATATAAGTTTAGATACACTGAAACCTTCACGTTATGAAAAGCTGACACGACGGAAAGGATGGGAACGTGTAATGGCAGGAATTGATCTAGCTATACAATTAGGGTATTCTCCCGTTAAGGTAATATTGTGAATTTGAGCACAGGCAACACTTACACAAAGATTGTGTCATCCAGAATTGTTTAACTTATTTCCAGATAAATTGTGTTGTTATGAGAGGTTTTAATGATGATGAAGTTTGTAAATTTGTGGAAATTACAAAAGATAAAAATGTGGATGTCAGATTTATTGAATATATGCCTTTTTCGGGCAACCAATGGAAAGACAAGAAAATGGTTCCTTTTGAAGAAATGCTGAGAAATATCAAATATACTTTTCCTCATTTCCGTGCTTTACCAAATGGACCTAATGATACTTCTAAGGTAAAAATGAGGATTTAATCTCAGGCTAACATATTTTATTTGTGATAAAATATTCAGGAAGGTATAAATATTTGGCATATGATCAGAATCTTATGAAATTGATGTATACTAATTTCCATTCTCAAGGAATTCTGCACAGCAAGGTCTAGGTAACATTTATTAAATAATTTAATTGTAAAACAAACCAACATAAACAAATGTTACCTTTCAGAATTATTTTCAAGGTACTTTTCCTCCAATGTCTGCTGAACAAGACTGAACATACATTCTGCATTCATGAACATAAGTCAGCAAAGCTTTTATTAGTTAATTTAAAGTTTTTAGCTGTCTCATTGACCAAAAGAAGTTCATATAAGTTGAAGAGATGCAGCTACTACATAATTTCAGAAGATATAAATTGAAGAGACGAGATACAGAAGTTGTTAATTGAGAAGAAATACTCGCAAAACAGAAAACAAAATACTTTACACACAGGTTTTCACAGGAAATTCCAAAACTGTCAGAGAACACTAAATTTATTTATTACTTTTCAGCCTTTACAAGGGATTAAAGGTCAATCCTTGTCAAGCCCAATCCTTTTAAAGGCTAATTCATGATCTTGTCTAAAAAACCAGATTCATGTAATTCAATACAGGGGTAGCAAAAAATTGTACCTTGGTCAAAGAAAAAAACACTAGCATAAGCCTGTAATATTCCTACATATAACACACTGAAAAAACTGATGGTAGTTGCATATTTTTCGCAAAATACACATAAACAAAATGTTAAGAAACCGATGGATTACAAATTATTTCCAAAAGAACAAATCCACATTGATAAATCTATATTTCAACAAAAATCTTGGATTACCCAGAAGTGGTTGATAGTAGTTGCTTAATTAAGCATAGCAGACAATGACAGAAAGATACTCTGAAATGTGTTCTGAGAGATTATTATTAGTGACAATGTTGAGCCCTTTTCAATTGGACAGATAAAAAATTGGCATTGGTGGCTCATTTTTCAGATGAAAACCATATTATTGATGATTAGGTGTTTCTGCTGGAAAATCATTAATGGTCAGTTTGAACAGTTGGTTTAGAAGTTGTTTTTCCACCTATCCAAGATAATAGTTAAATTTCAAAATGCTATTAGAAAAGAATCTTATTTCACAATTCATCCCTCTGCTCAGCAAAAGGGGGCAGTCTGAGAGTCAATTGGCTAAAGATTATGATAAGTCTCTCTTTGGAGAATAACCTAAGTGCAGGGCCGACATAATTCAATTAATATTTTAATTATAACTGAATTGAGTAACTTTTGAATTTTCAATAGTTGATTAAATCAATTCAAACTTAAATTATCTCATTGCAATGCGGTAGAGAGGCTCTACTAGTGAATTTGCCATAGCTATTGCTCTTACCCTTAATTAATCATTATAAAATATGTATTTGAAACATACAATAGATTGGGCCAATACAACCACTTATTTAATTCCTTTGGTTCCTTCAGAGGAAATTTTTCACAAAAATCCAAAACTCTTTGATGATATCGTTTACCAAAGGTTGGACTGAGAGTTGTTTTCCGCTACCTGTTTTTATTTCCTCCTCTACCATTGAACTGACTGGATAACCATCAACAGATATTCTGATCTGTGCAGATAGAGAGATTAGATTTTTATTTCAATAAGATTTTTGACTTAAGAAAAATTCTTCTGGACCTTTCAGAATGTATCATATAATTATTATATTGCATTCTTTAGATTGCTATTACTTGATCAACATTCAGTTTTTTAAAATTTCTCTCCTTTCTGTTGCATTTCAGTTTACTTTTCATTTTTTCAATGGGTGAATGTAAAGAATTCTTGATGCTTCTCAAAACATTAGTTATGTAATCCTTCTCCATTTCTCCTTCATGTACTACTATATTTGATTATTTAATCAGATAATGTGTCATGGTCCTCTCAAGAATTTACCTAATGATGACACCTGAACACACAATATGAACCTTCTAATGCATCAGCTACTGTTTTAGCAGACAACTTCACCTTGTTTTTGTTTCTTACAAGATCATTATCATTTGTATTATTTCATAATACATTTTTATTTTACCTCAAACTTACAAACATTTTAATGAATAGTATGTATTTGTGATTTATTTCCAGGCATATCATGTTCCAGGTTATAAAGGACAAGTTGGATTCATTACATCAATGAGCAACCATTTTTGCAATACTTGTAATCGTTTAAGATTAACTGCAGATGGTAACCTTAAAGTATGTCTCTTTGGAAATACAGAAGTTTCTTTGAGGTAAGATAGTTGATATGCAGAGGAGATTCAAAGAATACTCAAATTTATTTTAATAATAATCTATTTTCTAAATGGTGTTTCCACCACAATGTATGCATGATGTAGAAAGAGCAGAGAAGCCTCCACATCATCCAAAGTTGCCTCTCGCTAGCACCAATGATCTTGCTGACAGTCCCCCATATTTACACAAAAAATATTGGTCTTTCAGGGATGCCATTCGTCAAAAATGTAGTGAGGACGATCTTCTTGCTATGATTGGGGCTGCTGTGAGAAGAAAGAAAAAGCAGCATGCAGGTAAGTTATTTCCTAGTTATGTAGGTTATCCAGCGAAAGTAAGTGATTTTGCCCTTGCAGTAAAGAATTCT
Source organism: Laupala kohalensis (assembly GCA_002313205.1). Classification (NCBI taxonomy): domain Eukaryota; kingdom Metazoa; phylum Arthropoda; class Insecta; order Orthoptera; family Trigonidiidae; genus Laupala; species Laupala kohalensis. Next base: position 789,260 of record NNCF01126904.1, read on the forward strand.
GTAACTAAACATTATTTGAAATAAAATTTTAATTAAGTAATGTCAACCACATCAACTTTCAATGACTGATTCTCTGGAAATCCTCTGGTGGCGAGTGGGTAGATGATTTTGCAGCAAGACTATTCTCGAATTAGTGCATAAAGGCTCTTAAACCAACAATACAAATGATCCCCAAAGTTCATTAAAAACAACAACAACAAAAACAACAACCCCAACTCATCATCAATATCATGTTTTTTTATCCCAAAAATAAGTAGTCACTGCTGATTTCTCGAACTGTCTAAAATGTTTTTCTTTTCTAATCAAAATATTTTTCCCACATAAACTCATTGCTATCTTTACAATTTATTCTTCAGATGCCTCATCTTTTGTTGGGAGGTACTTTCTCCCCAATGAAAACATTGAGCTTGTCACAAAAAATGATGTCATAGGTCAGGCAAGTCACTTGGTATCAATTGACGATACTGATATTACAGATATACCATCACCTTACCACAGGAACTGATGTCTCATATAAAGTTAAATACATTGGCAATAAGCATCAGAAGCAGTACCCCCACTAGGTGCTTGACTAACAAGGCATTGTATCTGTTGATTCTGCACTGAATGTGATTTTATATTAAATATAATTTATGGTGCCATGGTCCTATTTAAATATTAGAAGTTTTTGTGGCGGTATTGATGTATGGTAAATTTTCTGAAAACTGTTTCTTTTTTCAACACTTTTAAGATTATTATTTTTACCATTTTCTCTCTTTCAAATTACATTTTCTTTATATAACCAAAGCTTCAGAGAAGCCATTACTTTTAGTTATGCTATCCGTGTTACTATCGTTCAAATAATATTCTTTCTTTCATGACGAGCCCTAAAGCCCCACAAAAAAAATCTTTCTTTCAATTTACTATTTACCAGTCTGAATGACATGTTATTTATTATTGCATGTTGACATTGTTAAGATTCAACTTTCCGTGTGTTGACATTGTTAAGATACAAACTTTCTTTAAATTCCCAATACAATTTACGGTGGTTGTTAAAAATTTCCAAGTTCCAGTATAAAACACATTTTTAATTTCCAAAGAGAAAAATAGAAATGTCATTTTATATTTCCAAAGAGAATTTTTTAAATTTGTTCTTGCATCATTTGCAACCTTTTCTCCATGCGTAAAAACATATAAGTTAAAGAGTTAAAACGTTTTTTTCTTACTATGCAGAAAATGTGCACATATAGGTTCCCAATTTTGAGCACTGAAGAAAAGGTTTTTGAAATGTAAGAGCAAATAATATAATTCATTTTGAAATTGAAATTTAAACCCAATGATACAGCCTTGTAAGTTCCCCCAAGTATTTTACGCCGTAAACATTTGTTTCAGGAATGATGAATCTTTCTCATATGGAGAATAGGCCAATGATACTTATAGGTGGATGACTAAACAGTATGTACTTTGTAGTTCACAATAAATAAAGCTTGTACTCCATTTTATATTGAGAGAAATCACTCCTTGAAACATTAATATCCATTTAATCATGTAGAAAAATTAACCAAGTTATTGATTGCTGTGTTTAGTATGTACTAATGCAATATTTATTTTCTCTTCAGTTTACAGTTGGATTTACCATGACAAAATTTCATTGTCCAAACTGGTATTATCTCTAATGGATCAAGAAATCCCATCCTTTCTTGAATATACTGATTCAAGATGCAACACTGGTGATAAGAATACGAAAAGTTATGTAAGAAATCCACTTGACAAAGAGACATGCCTTTTCCCCACCCAGAAAGTTGAGAAAATTTTAAAACGCAGTTACTGTTCATTGGAACCACACCTTACCCATGTTGATCAGGCAGGTAAAGTCAAAATGGTGGATATTACAGAAAAAAATGTAACTCCTCGTACTGCCAGAGCACAAGCTCTTGTGAAAGTGGGTAGAGTTATTGCTAATCTTATTTCACTAAACTGCATACAAAAAGGGGATGTTTTCACAATTGCTAAACTTGCCGGAATAATGGGTGCAAAAAAAACAAGTGACCTCATCCCATTATGCCATAATATTGCACTCTCAAAAGTTGATGTTGAAATTACATTAGACAATGAAACAAATTGTGTAATAATAATTGCAACAGTACATTGTACTGGTAAAACTGGTGTTGAAATGGAGGCTTTGACTGCTGCATCAGTAGCTGCTTTAACTGTGTATGACATGTGTAAGGCAGTTAGTCACAGTATTGTAATATTGGAACTCAAGTTATTGGAGAAAACAGGTGGACAAAGAGGAGACTATAATGTGGACAGGATGGAGGAGTGAAGATGATAGATCCTATTATAAAAATTGAAAATAATATTGAATCAAATCTCTTAGGAAATAACATCAATAATTTGTAAATAAAACTGACCATTCCATTTTCCTAGTGAATTCATGTTGTTGGCTTTAATGCACAAGCCAGATGGATGTTCTTGCAAGCCACTAAGTGCCTGTGTGAGTTGTATTTGCTAATTCAACATTTTATTAACAATAGTTTTATGGAAGAAAGCCTTAATTGTTTGATAATGTAAACTTAAATAATTTCAATTATATATGTATATTGAGATCATAATAAATAAATAAGTTGAAAGCAGATATGCTAACATTTAAAAATGAATTACCATCTGGGTGGCAGTAAGCTACTACGTCCCTTGGATTCCTTTGATTTCCTTTTGTCTGACAGTATTTGAGACTAATATACTGATACTGACCTAATACTCCTCCCAAAATCTTAACTCAATTCTCATTCCTGTACAACCTGCATATGTTTTTGTCACTTTGACTATTAGAGAGATTCCCTGAGAAACCACCACTTCCTGCACATTAACAACAATTATAAAAACAAAAAATTCCGTTATATCCAAACTTCCTAGTGAAGAATTCTTAAAAAAGAATATACAATATTCTCATTGACACCAATGATGTTCTAGAGGTAGTGAGGCACGCTGTGTGCATGCCTTTGAAGACAGGATGAAGCCTGTGTTGCTGGTAGGTTATTACGACAGGACAGAAGAATTAATACAGCGAATTTCAGATTAAGGCGCCTGGACATGAGGTTGAACACACCTTCATTTTCATGCTCCTTGACACCACTGCTTTAATCTAACTGCATAAATAATTATCTTTCCGTACACTCAATGTATTCTAACGAAGAGAACTGATCTAACCAATGTTCTCATATTAACACCAAATCTATTTCCTAGATGGCAGAATATGATTAGCAATAAAAGATTTTATCTTAATATTAGAGTTGTTTGCCAGGCATGCACAACATAATGTCATAAAGAATTCAAAGTACTTGTAATAGATCACCAAATTTAGGGAAATATACTTAGTTTGCGCATTTCCTGTTTTGCAGCTTGTTCTTTGGGTTCATAAGAAAATAAAGCAATCTCTTCTTCAAAACACCCTTTTCATTGACACATGGTTTTATTACTCTCTCTTTCAACATCAATATCATAAAAAGTAATGAAAATAACTATTTACAGTACAAAAATAAATTATCTCAAGGAATACTCTCAAAATCTGGAAGAATAGGCATTTCTTCCACCACCTGTAGTGTTACCTGCACTGCCTCCAGAGGTAACAGTTGATGACCCTTTATTAGTTTCTTCATGAGATTTAACTGTTAACGTGTTACGAGGTCCAGTACGCCAAGTATTACCTTTCTCATCAATCACAGCTGCTTCCACAATGATTAAATACTGCCCACCGGCTGGGAAAGCGAGTAAAAATTGAGCAGAAAAAAAGTCACGGTGAGGTGGTACAGTTTGTGTCAGCACAGAACCTCCATCTCCAACACTCTGAAATGACAAACCATATTGATAAATAAATAAAGCCTGTAATTTTGCATTCCTTGACATGATAATCAATCACACTACTAATCTTTTTGTTGCCTGAATTGGCATAGAAAATTTATAAAGTATACAGTTCTATGTATTGTAAATAACTAGCAATTAATTATCAATAACAAACTTGTAGAGGTACTGTACAAAAACTGGTAGAGAAGTTAGTATGTGTGTCTCAAGATGACATACATCGTCCAAGGAGCAGAAAGCTTCAGTTGATAGCAAAATGCCCAGGGTGCACCACACGGAGGATACCCTACACTCCCAGAGTTACAATCCAGAGCAAGAAAATAAAGCTAATACATTGCAGACTCATTCATTATACGGATGTCAACCGTCCAGGCAAATATTTAAATCTTGCAAGATATTTCTAAAGGACCTCGCCTAGTCAGCTAAGCAGACTGAATTGAGGAACTGGCATGTAACAACTATTCATCTAGGCAATCGGATTGTGTCCCAAGAGGCACAAGATGGAGTGGGCTAAATGAAAAGTACTCAACAGGCTGCGGTCAGGAATGTCAAGATAGAAATGTGACATGAAGAAATGGGGATTTTCATCAGAGCTTACACCATGCGAGAGGAGGACAGAACAGACTCATGCCCATCAATGTGATTTGTGTCCCGACAAGTGCATGGACAGATCAGATGGTGGCCTCACCAAGTGCAATAGATGTGGTCAGATATTGGTCAGGATTGGCCAAATATTGGTCAGGATCAATCTAAACTTTTAATTATTTAATTTACCCAGGGTGGCTAGTGCTTCTTGATCTCAAAATTCCCTGACTTTCCCTGACCAGTGGATTAATTTTCCCTGACTGTTATCATGAACACGTGTGCAAAAATTTATATAATAATTGAGAAACAAATATTGTAGCAGGTGAAATCTTATAAAAATAATTTCATCAAAGGAAATTATCAATAATTCATAAATCATTCTTTGATAGTAAAGCGTTGTCATTAAAAATTTAAAATATAAGCACACTTATCAGAAATATAAACAAAATAAAAGCTTGGTATTATTCTGACTAAAGACTAAAGTAACCTTTAGCTCTGCCATAATTGAAATGACGTTGAAGCAGATTGAGAACGAATCCGTGATTGTAGGCTGAAAGGGTGAAGCTATGTGAGCTTAACCCCACGCAGCAGACATACAACAATGCCACATCTAATTACTATGCTGAGGACAATAATACTTTAATAACATTCTTCTAGAATGTCAGGGTCATGTAAGTTATATACAATCATGACATTTGTAGTCAGTGAAATATATCTGCTAAAAGGAGAAAATAAGAGGTAGGATTGGAGTCGCCAACCACTGTTTCACACTCACAAGTAGGGTTGCCATTAATAGAATCTCAAATCTAGGCCAAGGAAACCGAAAACCCCGGATTTTAGAGCTAAAACCCGAACATTACTATGAAAAACGATTTCTACCCTTCGTAATAATACATAAAGTTTCATTTGTTATAACATTCCATTAAGAATAATAAACAATGATGTGCTTTGACAGTAAGAAACAGTTGCTTTTAAACTGAATTCAATTGATACTTCCCTGTATTGGAACCATCTCACTGTCGCTTTGTTGCAATGACGCTAACAAGAGGTAAATTACTGGTTACTATTAGTCAGGCAGTGCTTTGGCCTTTGAATGAAAAACTAACGAATTTTTCCCCTGGGCAGTGAACAAATTCCCTGACTTCTCCAGAAACAGAAAATTCCCTAACTTTTCCTGATTTTCCCAGTCGCTTGCCACCCTGTTTACTTCATCATAATTTTTCTTCAATTAATGTTGAAACAGCTTTTGACATGAATGAACAAAGGAATGGATAGTAAATGAGATTATCTTTCTATGGACAATCTATTACTGATGACCACTGATATGTGGGTGAAAAAGTTATTGCACAAATAATTGTGAGATACAACTGTATTAGGTATTCCCTCCACATACTGATATAACATAGTTAATAATTTATCATCCTGTTATGAAATAACATGAAAGCATCGTAAATGATTAAATTATTTTTTCCTCCAACTACATCCATGCATTCATTCTATAGATGAAGAGACTTCATAGGGCAGTGTTCTACTTTTGTTTTTCCCTACAGCATGCTCAGTTAGTGGTTTCATAAACAAAATATGTTGTTTATATGACATTACAACATGAATAGCGAAAAGTAATATTTTGGAGAAATTCATACCTTAGGATCATGAGTGTTGTGCATTTGTCGCAGCTGCAATTGTGAAGTAACAGTTATAACAACTCCACTGACTTTTCTGAAAAGCCCAGGTCTCTTTCCATGTTGGATGACACCTTCCACTTTAACAGCAAGTTGTGAACCATTCTGCACACTTATCGCTTCCCCAAGTACTCGAGGTTGTGGAGAAATCGCCAGCTTCCATGTAATGAGAATTATTTGACAATGTGGATTACATGAATTTGAAAAGGCAGTCTCAAAAAGGAAATTTTGACTAATTTTATAACATAGTGAATCTCTTGTTAGGAGGATGTAACTTGTTATTTTTATTTATTAATTAAATGTATTAAAACCTTACTAAGAAGCATCAAACATTGTGAATGAATAAAATGAAATGAATAAAGTACACTGAAAAATAGGAAGAATAAAAAAACATTAAATATTTGATCAAATTTGAGGGACGATTTAATAATCATGTAGATATCACCTCAACTACTCTACACTCGTGTCTTTTTAGCGACTCCACACTGTGATCTCGTCGTAATATAATAAAAATCACTTTCTCACTAAATTAGTTCATTTCTTGCTGTTGGCAAGATGTTTCCAGGGACCTAACCCAAGGACGTCTGAAATTCAAAATCCAAAATCCCAATTTAAATTTGCTCCATTGGTATTAAGAAAATACAACAAATGGGATTGAAATTTTTGAAAGTACATCTAAAATCAAATGTTCACAAACCACTCACAATAATCAGGGATTGATAAAACTGAATGTAGTAAAATGAAATTTACATCACACAAACAAAAAGAAATACCAGGATTAGTTAAAAAGGACATAATAAGTATAAGGAAAAACTAGGAAAAACTAACAAGCAGTAGCATACATTTTCAAAAAGAAAAACATACATTTCATACCATTCTTAATACTTAGGAAAAAATTTAGTTTGAAAAATTTAATTATGAGATACATCTAACCACCACATTATAGGCAGAATGAAAATTCAGTACTGTTTGGGTGATAATGTCAGTAAGATTTGCCTGAAAACATGTACCCAAACAAGAGGAATGAACTAATTGAGTAAGTGTCAAAAACATATAAATTTAATTTAAAACATATTCGTATGTATAGAAAGATTTTACCTTCACACTGGTCGATTGAAGAACTTGGAAGAAGTAACGAGGAACACACAGAGATGTTTCTGCCAGGATTTCAACTTCTCTTAAAAGGCAGTCTATAAGCTAAAGATAAATATTCAAATTATTTAAGAGAAAGTTATTTTCTAAATTTTAGACAAACTAAATATGAAAGCTTTACCTGATGTGTAATAGTTTTTTCATCCGTCCTATTTAACTGAAGAGCAATTGAACTTGCTTCTTGACAAGATTTAATAAGGTATTGGGTTTCCAAACTTGAATTCTGACAACTGTGAATACAATTACAGCAATTTTAAAATTTACACTTGTTTCTCAAAATATCAGGGTAATAGTACACTTTATTTCTATTTCACAAAATTAATTCTCAAAGGAATAGTTGAATTTCTGATTATAGGAAAATTTTTTTTTTGTTCTCGGTTATAATTAACTAGTACAAAGGCAAATTATACTGGGTGAATTCATACCTAAAATCCAATATGGCAGACTCTTGATAACCAGGATGTACCACTCTTTCAATACTTTGAGCCATAAGAAGACACATTTGCTGTAATCTAATATATAATAGGAAATTAATCAAAAAATATAATACAAACTAAGTGAAAAGTTGCTTTGGAAACAAGCTGTCTTGAAAGAAAATTTCCACAGAAACATTTCAAAGACATGTCCACCCCCACATGCATTCACATTATCAACAAGCACATACACATAAATCAAAATGTGAATATATAAAAAACAAAACAACAACAACATTCTATGCTTTCTAAGACCATTCACAAATGGTCAGTTAATAACTCTCATCTGATGCCTGCAAGGTAATGAAGGGAAAGACAGTGAACTGAGGGAGTTACATTTGAAACAAAAGATACATAAAGCTAAAATCATGGTTATATCTGGAGATTTTGCAGCCGAAGCGGAAAGAGTAAGGTCTTGGAGCCCCCTTGCCTCCCAGAAAATTTAAGTTGGAGCAACCTTCCATTTGTTGTATATCTTAAAGTAAAACTTCCTCAAACATTTCAGAATTTAGAATTATATTTTAGGAGTCTTTACAACGAATTAAACATTTTTAAGCTTGGTAGTGATCATATACTTGGTAGTATACCACACATGCGAATATTTAACAACTCTCACATTTTCAAAAGCTTATTGTACTTTTCTCTTTCTAAACTCTGAACAGAAGTGTAATGACCTGAATCAATTATGTGAAAAGTGTGATACCATAAGAGTTTCATGATTGGTATAAATCACTGCCAAAGCAAAATAATTTTACGAATTTAAATCCAGAGCAAAGCCAGGACAGTGATTCCGAAAATGAAATTGGTTTTGTTTCAAAATAACATTTGTTTTGTTTAGTTTGTGGGTAGTTAATTCAATTCAATAGGCTACAATGTTTACATAAATGACTACTGCAATCTATTAAAACTTCTAATGAATAATTTCATCATATTATCCAGTTATTGATGTATCAGTAAACATAATTATGAAAGTTAGAACTCTGTAAAATAATACTTATATTTAATGTCCATTCAAAAGTTTAAATTAGTTACATCTCAAAACTGCGATTCTGGACTTGGTGACTATTGCTTGAACATCAATGACATTATGAAGAAGTAATTGTGTGTTAAGTGTCTTTGTGTATTGAGTGTATTTTTCTCACATCTTTGGTGTCAGTTTTTAAAGTTAACTTAAGATTAAAACTTAAAAATTCTACAGCATTGACAAAAAGCACACATTTCAATAAATTTGAAATATGAAAGAAACTGACCAACCCGCTTTGTCAGAATCAAAGCACAGAGATGGTCAGACTACCAGTACACTAAAATGTTCTTTAACTGAAGCAGTAAACCCCAGAACACATATATGTCAAAATCATACCACATAAAATTTTCAGATTACAATACTTGTCAATTAAACCAATGAAGCTAAAATACATTACATACCAGATGCGTTAAAAATTGTGACATTCATAGAGCCAATAATAAATGAACAGATATAGACAATAAAAGAAGGTCAAATATTTCTAATATGAAACAACACATTCTAAGATAATGAAAGGATACAATTGTATGTTTGTTAAAGAAGCAGGATCTGCATCAAATGCTGACTGATACAACTTCCAGTACATATCAGCACAACCTCGAAATTCTTTTACGCACTTTCTCAACTGAGCAGAAACAAAAGAAAGAAAAAATCACAAAATTTGGCTCAACATATTGTATAAAAGTATTGTACAAAAACTCACTTGGTTGGCAATATGACCATAACGTTGCAACTGATCACGAGAGCTTTCAGCTAATGATTGAGCCACGGCTGGAGGAGGAGCAGTGCACAAACTGTGGCAGGTGTGTACTAGTTGGGCAAGACATTGCAAGAATTCACCACGAAGACGAGTATATTCTGATTGAAACTGCAATGTCTGAGCAGGAGTACTAGCAGCCTAGAACCAAATTATTATATTCAGTATTTTAACACATAGAGCAACTTTACATTATACATCTAGTAAATAGTTCTTTTTTTTGTTTTCTTATTTTTATCAATGATATTTTTGAATTTATCTCTGATAATAAGGCTGTGTTATATGCTAATACTGTGGTTCTGTCATCAAAGAATATCTAGCAAGAAACTGAAGCTAATATGAATAGACTTTTGTGTATCATTGCTGTCCGGCTAAGTGAAAATCATTTACTTTTAGGTATTGATAATACAATCTATATGACTTTCATTAATCATACTCATTCAAATCCTGATTTCTGCAACTTTAAAATTAAAACAGATGAAATAAAAAGAGTACTTACAATAAAATATCTTGGCACTGAGATTGACATGACAAATGGACAGAATATATAAGTACAAACATCAAAACAAGATATCTTTCATTTTTTTACATAACTTCCAAAAATACTAAAAGCTCCAGTTCTTTTTAGTTACCTAATTTAATCTTTTTCTTAAAGCATGGCACCATATTGTAGCCACAGGATCTGTTAATACAAATACTTTAATGCTTTTAGATTTGAACAATAAAATTATAAAGTTAATTTTTAAAATAAAAATTACTATTTTGAAGTGTAAAAACAACAATTTTGTAAGTTTTGATGCAGTGTACATTTAGAGGACTCAGTTGCATAATTATAAATTTTGAAATATAAAGGGGGTAGCAAAATAAAAATGGTGAAATGGCCCCAGGTGGTTTCGAGTTAGCCATTGTCATGTCCTCTTTTTGTGGGCAAAAATCATGTTCTGAACGAACTCACAACTTCCACGTACCTACTCGGGGAGGGAAGTTTGCATCCTTTATGGCCATAGATGATGCAAATGTTCTGAATAGTTTTTAACTCACTTTTCAGACAGCTTTAGAAATTATGCTTAAAATAAAAATATTTTCCTTACATTTCAAAAATAATTTTTAAACTACTACTGAACTCTTAAGAGTACAATGTTACATTCATAAAATGTAGAATTAATGCAGAACTTTTCCTGAATTCACTGTAGCTTTTTTTATTACTAAAATAAATTTAAATGTAAAAACAATACTGTATTTTTTAGGAAGTAGTTTTTTTTTCTTGCAATTATTGGAGACCTACAAAAATTTGCTTAACTCAGAATTCAGCCTTTTAGGCACACTTCATTTTCCTAAATCATCTTGTTCTGTTCAGGCAACAATCAATTCATAGTAAACCAGTGTGCTACATGTATTACAATGTCCTTCAAAAACACTGCTGCACCCAGAAGGATGAGGTGGATTGTGATCATTTTTGGAGGCCAGGTAGATAATACCATACACACAAAATGATCACACTTCTGCATTTTTAGGAACAATATTTACTGAAATACAAAACCAAATCATTCTAATCACATGCTCTATATCACCCAATGCATTCTCAATCATTTGGGAGGGATCAACAAATGAGGTTGGACATGGCATAATCTCCACAGCTTCAAAGCACTTGCTGGGAGGCAGCTGTGTTATGATAATGCACATTGTCCTGCTGAAATGGGGCTCTGGCATGTGTGTTTTTGAACTGTAGCGCCAGTGGCTACAGTGCTTTCTGTGCGTACTGTTCGACTCTCAGGTGATAGGACATAAAATTTATACCTCACACAATAACACCCGGCTGTCGGGATCTATGATGAGGACCACAAACCACAAGTTCTAGCAATGCAACCATTGCCCACAAACAGAGACCTAGAAGTCAACACCAAGGCAGCAAAGAGATTCATCACTGAAGATTTGCCTTGGTAGCTTGCACCTCCAAGTCTTTGTCTGGAGGCAACGGTTCTCGCTGTTAGCGTTCCTCACACTAGAGTTCCATTTCAGTATGATAATGCATTTCCTTGCATGTCCTCCTGAAAAAAGTGGCTTCTAAGTAATATTATATGATTTTGAAGGTCTATAGTTGCATGTAGTCTTAGTTGTTTTGTTTTTCACAATAGCAAGCTGTACACAGGCTCTTTAAGTGTCTCAGAAGAAATACTGTGTAATTTTCTAATATTGTATAGCATTTTGTTACTTTGTAATCTGGCGACATGTAGATATATGTCTATTCCCCCTAGTGTCATAAGAACAGTTTTCACTGCATATACCCTTGATCTCCAGAAAGAAATAACTTACACTGCAACAACATCATTTTTTAACATTTCCAATAGAAATTTCACAGTATAAAATTTGTACTAAAAGTAATGAGTTCCTGTTGTCATACCTTCAGAGCACCTACTGCTTTACTGTAATGAGAGACTGCAGTATTGAGTCGATGCACTAATGTTGATCTATGGAGCCCATTTGTCAACAATTCTGCTTCACCCTTACTTAAATTTTCCAATGACACCAACCAGAAATGCAGATGTTCTGATGAGACTTGCTCCTTCAGCTGGCATAGAATTTCATATGAAATGGTGTGGTGACCATACCTTCAAACACATTCATTAACAAATTAAACAAAATAGAATCATTTGTAATGAGCTTTTTGATTAATCATTCTAATTTCTCAAAATACACACTTCATTAATTTATCATTTAACTTGAACAGGTTTGACAAAATCTTTTCCATACATCACTAGTACATAACACATACTTTTAAATCCTTGAAATCATACCTTGCTGCTGAACGAGCTATCCTGTAAGTGGCCCAAAGGTCAGTGTTTTTAATGGTGTTTTGCAAAACATTCTTCACATCTGGTGTCCATTCATGATCACTCATAGTTTGGAACACCAGAGTGCACAGCATAACCTGGTATATTGAAATACTCAGTTTAGATAGTGAATATCTACACCATATGAAGGAGTTTACAAAAATTGTACTAACCTTTGTGTGAGTATGCTCACGAATAGGAGTTTTATGCATGTATAATTCTTTAAGCTTCTTCAAAATTTCTGGCAGTAAACTTAGTAAAGCCCCAGCACGAAGACCACCAATACCACCAAGTGCTTCACACAGGAGGACACTACATGTCCCTAATATGAAAATATTATAATTGTAATGGAATCTTCAGAAATAAGTAATGTTATTGTGCTTTTCCACAATTTTGTTGACATTGTAGTTTTGTATTTGTTATGTTGAATATTTAACTTATTCCCAATTTTGTTTTAATTTATTAAGACTAATTATAATGATATATTATGTTTCCCCTTACATTGGTTTTACCAGATACTAGCAATAAGAAATAGGAAATAAAATTTCTTTAAAACAAGGAGTACTAAATACATACAAAAGAAGTACAAAAGGTTTCTTTAATTTTATTTTTCAAAGTAAATATGCACAAAGAGGAACAAAAAATTGTGTCATAGAACCAAGTTATTCCAGAGTGTAAGAGAGTAAGGCTTACCAGAAGTGGCCATTAGTTGTGAGCCAATGAGACGAACAAAATTAGGACATAAATCTTGATTCATTTCACACAGACTCACTGCACACTGAAGACAGACTTTCAACTCTTTTTCAAAGTTTTTGTGATATTTAGTTGTAATCACCACTACCTGAGACTCAACAGTGTCAACTAGTTGATCTAAGCAAGTAACAGGAAGACCCTCTTTGAAACTGAAAACATGAATTGTAACAATCAATTAGTTATCCAAATTACTCCCTTGAGAAATACAAATGAGAGGAAACTAACATAAATTAAAATGCATTAATTTTGAACATTTAATTTTTACCTGTAACACACAATACTTGTCATTACTTTCACAGACTTCGCAGCAACGACACGCTTATAAGAGTAGCAACTTTCTCTGCATAGTTTCATAACGGGTGAATCTGCAAATAAATTGTAATAGTCAACGCTTTTCTAGCTATTAGAAAAGATAAAAGAAAAAAGTTATTAAAAAAACAGGTACAGACATGTAAAACTATTATTTTTACAAATCTGAAGAAACTATGAGAAACATTACATTGATTTGTATACTTAACTGGAAAAACACACAAAACAACAACAAAAGGTGTGGCTCAGGAAGAAGAAACCATATTTCCTCCCGTCATTAAAATGTCAAAACCATGAAATCACTACAACTTTTTTTTGGCAGAATATTCCTAGTTTCACAAAAAATTGAAAGAGCTTTACCAAGTTCATCTTACAAAATGAAAAGGAAGAAAATTTTATGTTAACCAGTCCACTACATTTCGCTCCATTCAAGTCTACATACCTCATACAATACAGTTTATTCAGATAAATTAATAAATACATTTCATAAGTACATGAGATAAATTGAAAAGGCAACATTCTAAGAAACTTAAACCAGACTATAAAAACTTCAGTACCAGAACTGCAAAATGCAGAAACAAAATGCTTTTTCTTAATATCTGAACTTCTGCTCATGTACGAATTCATGTGTGCAACCTTGGTAAGGTATGTACAATTCCCAAACAAGGTTAAGCTCTGATCTCAATAAAAATATTAATGTTTAACATTAGATCTGCTGCGAGGGATGCAGTCCATGTCACAAAGTGACAGTAGTTAAAGGCTAACAAAACATGACTGCTTTACGTGTTATATAATTTACAGCTGTAATAATAATAATAAATTTATTGTCAAAAAACAGTACAAACTGCGTATGACCACGTGGAGGACAATAAACTAATTTACTCTCCGGAAGCAAGCAAGGGACCATCCCATCAATTCTGATCAAGGGCCCTAAGGCAGAGGCGGATTCAATACAATGGCAAGTTAAATATAAACAGAATTTTTCCTGTTGATTCCTCACTAACTCTCAAGATGAGTGGATACTTAAGATTAATGAGTTATGGGTCAGGGGACATACTTGGTAGAATGTTCTTCCCCATTCCATTCCCAGAATGACCATGAATGAGCAAAAGGTTCCAGCCCCTCCGGTGGCTAAGGTGTTAGTGTACTTGCCTATCACAAATTCATCCCGGGTCCAATTCCCGGAGGGGTCAGAAAAAATTTGTACTCTTCAAACTAATGTCCCAGTTCATATAGCTGTGACTACTGAAAAGTGAACCCTCCTTCTTTTGTCCACCTCCTACTGCTCCTAGTATCAATAACTCTATTATTAACCACTCCTACTAAACTCTGCACTTGGGCCACGTTGTTGGTAAACCCAGCTAACCCTACTAACAATAGCATAATATCCTACTCCTACATCCTATAACTCCATGTAGAGAAGCTTCAATAGCCTGCTACATTTCCCATTTACTAGTATTACCATAAGAAAAGGTTCCATAATCCATTGCACAATTAAATATCAGGGTACCAAGCTATGCTCAGATTTATTTACTGTCAATATAATTTTAAGTAAATTTGTAAATTAGAGACATTTTTTCATGACCATTTTGATGGGTTAATTTAATGAATTTTATATTAAAATACAATAAAAAACAATAATTATATATTTGTTCTTTTAACTTTTAGTATTATTATACTAGGGAACTGAGAAACACTCACACTAAATATAAAAATATACACTCAATACAAAAATATTTTGAAGAAAACTTTTAATGAATGAATACTTATTTGAATAGGATATTTTCATTTATTTTCATCATTCAGTCTTTCCTGCACAGATGAAAAATTGACAGCGCAGGGACACAACACGCAACTAACTACCAAACACAGGTGAAACACACAATCTGCAAAGAAATTACAATGCTAGCCATTCTTCCATGTGACAATGTTGCACACCTATCTGTCAGCGTTTGCATATTATATGACCCAATGAGCCAACTTGTAGTTCATAATATTGAGATTTTCACAGGTCAAATTGGCGGCTTTGGCTTGAAGCACTGGCCAAATGCTTCAAAGTGGATGGCTGCCATGCACCCATGACATTGAAAATTGTTTGAAAACATCACCGACCTCCTCCTCCAACCGGAAGCTGCTGTATTTGGTGTTGACAGACACATTGCCTTGCGGAGGATGAGCAAAGGAAAACCAGGATAATGCAGCATTTGTTGTAAGATTGTCAACACCCCACATGCAAAGTGAGAAATAATTTCACAAAAATAATTTTGCAAAATGAATTTTCACAAGCTTGACACTTACGGTATTTGATTCCTGATACAAAATTCCTTTATATACGTCTCACACAAATCCCACTGTAAGTTTATGATACAACCGATTCAATCTTACAATAATTGCTCCTATAATAATTTTGATGTCATTCGATTCCTGATATTAAAAACCCTTTATATATTCCGTTTCAGCAAATCCCAGCATAAGTTTACAAGGTAGCCGATTTAAACTTACTTTTATTATACGAGCAATAATTGTAAGATTACTTAAGTTTTTAATGAAGGAAGGGTTAAACAACTGGAAAATTTGACTCTGTTGGAGGCACAGTTTGAGAATTCTACTCTTTGTCAAGTCCAAAAGTTTGTTTTAGCATGTGATAGTTGTTCCAACTGTGTTTTGGAACTAGAGGGGTGTTTTACGCATTGATTTGATTCACAATCATATCCAGTAAATGCAGCTTACAATTACCAGCTGTTGGGGTCACCATAAGCAACATACAATAGCCTACATTCATCCCCCAGTGATTATTTCTTATTTGCTCCCTTGAATGAAGTACTAGGAAGTGAACAATTTGAAAATGATCAAGTAGAAGATCATGAACATACAAACAGCTGATGACTAAAACCTCCAAGTTTCTTTGAAAGAGGTAATCTTTTGATACATTGCACAAAATGTGTAGAGTATTCTTTAAGCCAAGTTCAAAAAAGTTAGTTTTGTTTTTATTCTTTTATGTTTAATAAGTGAATATTTTAAAATTCATTTTATATTTGACTCACCCTTGTCAAATATTTATGTTAATACACTTACTTTCATTGGCTTGAGAATGACATGTAGAAGCTGATGTCACCAAAATCAAGAGTACATCAAGAGACCAACTCAACATTCTAAATGAAGTCTTCATTGCTACATCAACAATAGCTTCAACAGCACCTTCAGGCCACAAATGTGCACCATGACCAGCTAAGTGATGAAGGCACTTGAGAACTTGAGCTTTAACTTCCCATCGAGAATCATTGCGGAGATATTTCAATAAAAGAGAAACCTACAAACATGTCAAAGATGATAATGTCAAATAACAACTTATCATCATAACAAAGTAATTATCTGCACAAAAAGTTCAACAAATCTTTACTATTTGTTCATAATTCACATTTGGGTTTACTTATATTAGTTAATTAGTTGAAGATTTGTGTGTAAATCATATTATGTAAACTTCATTTTAGAAAGGTAAATGTCAAGAACTTTTTGATAGCAAATAATTGTAATATCCATGGAAACAGTACAAAACAGTCATCCAAAGTAGAGACACAGAGTAAAAAAAAAAAAAAAGAAAAAAATTAATAAATGATCAGGAATGTCAAAAATTAGGAAAAATAATACCTGATCCGGAATATCTACCAAAGTAGCAGATGATAGGCAAGTCAAGGACTTCAGAGTAACTAAAACGAATTCTTGGGCGGGATAACTAGGCAGCAATTCCGTGCACAACTTCCTCACCTGAAAAGATGTTGCATACACATCAAATAGTAGAATATTAATTAATGAAACTCAACATTAAGTAGAAATTAAATTCAAATACCAAGATTAGAAATTTACATAAGAGAGAGCTGGAAGACACAAAGAACAGAATATTTGACAACTGAATTTGTTCATTTCACTAGGAACCAGTCGGAATATTAAATCAAAATTGGCATGTTGTAAATAGTTTTCATTTCTTCAATGACCAAAACATGCAAAAACCTTACTAATTATTGTCTTTATGCTTTGTCAGAATACCACCAATCAGACTTAACAACTTTTGCATAGTTATTATAACAAAAATCTTGTCAAGCAATATATAATATGCAAGAGAAGAAAGCAAGCTCCGGGAGGTTACAAGCATGGACAGAAAAGAATTTATACAAAACATATTTGTCATATAGCCATCAGCACATTGTGACATTTGGTTCAGTGCAGCAGGACATCTACCAAGTAATAGTGCTTAAAGAGTTACAATGAGGTAGTTTAATATTTTTCATGAAATATTGCTTTCAGAATAAGAGTATGCCTGTATGCCTGCCTTCATATCAAAGCTTCATTTAAGAATACTATGTTAGGTTTCAAATAAGGAGTGATTTGGTTTTACAGTATCTTTTATTTTAAAAGAATTATGTTTGAGGAAAATCTGTTTTGCCTTTTTTATATCAGTTTCATTTAATAACACTACTTAACATTTTAAGTATAAGTGTGGTCTGCTTTCATATCAAAGTACATATTAAAAGGGTAGTGTGTGGACTAGGCAAACTTGTAAGTTTCTATTTTAGTGTGTCACAAGGTATCTAGTTAAGTAACTACAAAACATTTAAATCATCTTCTTCATTCCTGTTGCTCTTTTCAAGAGCGTAGGGCATCCACGAAAGCCTTCCACTGGACATAATTTGCTACCAACCTCTTCACTTCCTTCCATGTTTTTCCAAGGTCTCCTGCTTCCTTCGGCGTATTCCTTCTCCA
>NNCF01126904.1:807834-833817 GCA_002313205.1 Laupala kohalensis
TGTTTCCTGAGAATATGGCTGATCCATCTCCATTTCCTTCTATTGATTTGTTTATCAATTTGGTCCTTGCCAGCAAGTTCCCAAAGAGCCTCTTTCCTTATTGTCTGGGGCCAATAGATGTTGAAAATCTTTCTGAAACCTCCAGTAACAGAAGCTTGTAGTTTCATTCTGGTGTCATTGTCCCAGGTTTCTGCTCCATACAAAGAACCGGAATAACTAGAGTTTTAAAAAGTTTTAGTTTAGTTTTCCTTGATATATACCTACTTCTCCATACTGCATACAACTGGACAGACACTGCATTCGCTTTTCCAATTCTAGATGTTACATCTTCCGATGTTCCCCCTTGTTTGTTTATTTTGCTTCCAAGACAGGTGAAAGAGTTCACATTTTCAATGCGTTGATCATGTACTATCAATGGGAAGTAAGATCTTGCATGAACACGCATATTCTTTGTTTTAGCTATATTCATTTTAAGTCCAGCTCTCTCCAAGATTTGATATAGCTTTGAAAACTTTTCTTGCATGTATGAATGCTGACGTGAGAACAGACAGATATCATCTGCATAGTCTAGGTCTCCAATAGTTTCCATCATTTTCCTCCTAATCCCTCGCTCCTTTTCAGCTTTTACCTGTCTCATTGTGTCATCTAGAACCAGAATAAACAGTAACGGTGACAGAATGCATCCCTGTCGTACTCCATTTCTTACTCTGATGGGTGCAGATAGTTTCCCATTGTGTAAAACTTGACATGAATACTCCTTTATAATATTTGTTATCTTTTCAAGGAAACCTCTCTTTTCCATTTCATGCCATATGTAGTCCTCTTTCAGCGAATCGAATGCTTGCTCATAATCAACAAACGTTAAATATGACGTTGAATTCCATTCCATGCTCTGCTTCACAATGTCGGAAAGTATTTATATGATCTACACAAGACCAATATTTTCTGAAGCCAGCCTGTTCTTATCTTAACTTTTCCTCAATTATGTCTGCAATTTGATTCTGAACCACTCTTGAAAATACTTTCCCCGGGATAGGTAGTAACGATATCCCTCTCCAACTGCTACATTTTGTTACATCCCCCTTTTTGGGTATTTTAACAATAATGCCATCTTTCCAGTCTTTTGGAATTGTTTCCTTTCTCCATACATTTTGAAAGAGAGGAAGTAGTATTTTTGCAGTTGTATCTATATCTGCTTTGAGTACTTTGGCTGAAATGTTGTCCTTTCCAGGAGATCTTCCATTTTTTGTTTGTTTTAATGCTATCTTAATTTCAGTTATTGTTGCTGGTTCTGTATTAATTTGGATAGTTTCTGAAACAGTCTCATTTGGTGAGCTATTATTAGTCCTATCTCATATTGTCGATTGAAGAGTGTAGGTTTTGTTCTCGAGTTCATTAAAATATTCTGTCCATCTATTTATTTGTTCCTCTTCACCCATTAAGAGATTACCTTCCTTATTTCTCACTGGCCTCTTACATTTAAATCTATTCATCAATAAATATAATGTTGACATTCCCCCTCCCCCTAGAGTAAGCTATTTTCAGAAAATCATCAAATAACATTTTTTTTATAATCATCATGATCAATATTTAGGTTACTTTGAAGACAAATGATTCAGCAATGATTTCATAATTTATTGTTTCTACAGGAAAAGTTATTTTCAGAAAGACACATATAGAGTCTATTTTGTTTCTTTTCCTCCTCCTCTAATAATCTGGAGAAAACTTACAATTAGAGGTAAAAAATAAAAGTATGAAAAATCACATCCTTGGTTGCAAACACCAACCAGGATCTATGTATTATTGATATTCCTTCATTTTAGGCTATATGAACCCACTCATACACAGAGAAAATTGTCAGAAAAATAGTGACCTAAAGATCTGAATTGCAGTAAAAATGTCAGAGTGGCAAAGTAAAAGGAACAAGGATGAAGAGGAAAGGAGATATATCAAAATTTGGAGTGAAGTGTACATCTAATTGGATCAAATGGAGCTAGGTGAAAACACACACAAAACTGTTAATAATATATAAAATAAAAAAGTCAAGCACTGAAACTAATTTCTATTGCTGATGAGTGCACCATCAAATTTTACCATAGCAGCAGTTGAAGAATCATGATGCATGTATTGCAGAATAGGTATTAATAGCAACTTCATATGAGCTGGAGTAGCAAGACCTCGAATCATATCTGAAATTTTATTACACATGCTGACAGCAAATAATCTGAAAAGGCAAAGAGTTAGATTATGATGGCACAAAATATTTGTAATCAATTTGTGAAAATTATAATACCATACTTTGATTGAGCAGCAAACTGCCGAGCTGCATAGATAGCTGCTTCAACTTCAACAGTGTCGTGTGAATCCAGACTACGACGAATGCTGTGATGAACCTGCTGGCGTTCAGGAATTATTCCAGCAACACTTCCCAGAGTGCGCAGAGTTAAAGCACGAGCAACCTGGAATAAAAGTAAAAAATATATACATATATAGTTTTGAACTAGCAAGAATTTTCCCAATAAGAAAAATACACCTACTGGATCATTAGAATGAATAACACTGTAGATTCTTCTAACAAATTCATCAACATTTAAAATTTTATCCAAATGTTTCTCACTCTGCTGACAAACACGTAGAACCCACAGACGTAAAAAGTTATTCCTGTAAAAAATTATAGACATTGAGTTCATTCCAACAAACTTCTTAAACACAACATACAAAACATTTCATGCATTCTCACCCAACTCTAAATACTTCTGCTAATTTTAACAGAGAAGAATTTATGAGAATTGGAAATGGATACTTTTCAAACAGTCGTGGAAAACGAACAATTGCTTCACACTGTTCTCCTACACGACCAGAACGAAGACCTAAATAAAAGGACATACAATGGTTAACATGTTCGCACAATAAATTTTAATTCATGGACTCCTTTTTTCTGGTACCCTTATCTAATTCGGTTAGTGCAGAATTAGCATCTTGTTCAGGTTCTCCTAAATTATTTTCACTGAAAGAATTAACTCGAACACCCAACATTTTACTGATTAATTGGACCCTCTGTTCTTAATGTTATGGTATGTAATATTATAATGCATCCAAATTAAAGGTTATATCGCTTGCTATGCAGAGGTGTCTGACATCAACTGACATCCTGCAATCACAAAATAGTAAATCAGCCAGTCTCAAATAATTCTTCCAGCAAGCGTAAACCACAGGACAGTAAGAAAAACGAACTATGATAGTAATCTGTGAATTTTACCATCGCCCAACCAAACCTTCCATCGTGTCTACACATTCATGATTCCCTTATTTATTGACGCGAGATCTAAAGAGAACGAATTTGATACGGTTTATCAGGGAATTGGAAAACAAAGTATAAAGAAAAATATTTTCCGCTTTATATTACAACGAAGTGGGTAACCGTGGAGCTGTCAGAAAATTAAACCGCTTAACCAGCGCCACCAGCGCTTTGCATCGAACCTCTTCGAACAATAATACAATTCAAGATAAATAGAGGCAACCGTCTCTGCTGCAAATCGTCCTTGAGAACATGAGACAGAAGATACTGAGAAAAGTCGCGCTCTCGCTCGTACATCTGCTTGGAGGGGGAGGGAGGAGGGACTGTGCAACGACTTGTGAGCAGCAGTCAGCTGGCAGTAAGGTGAATCGGGTTCCCCCACCTAAGACACATGCGAGAGAGAAAGAGAAATCGCTCATCGTTTTCCCCTCCGGACAACCACCGCATTAGGTTGTTGGATCTATGTATATATATACGTCTATGCAATAATATTCAGTTCGAATTTCTCCGATGCGGTTTCGATTTTGCTTATTCTCTGTCGTTAACTATTTATTACATTCATTAGGATAACATGTGAATGTGAATATACCAATTTTAAATTTCAGCGCATTCTGTTGGCGTCCTACATCTAAACCGAAAACATTCAAAGAACTAAAATTTAAATTGACAACGGTCTCAGGTGGCTACCGAAGGCGTGTGAAGATGGCGGATAACCAGCAAAGTAGATTTGAAAAGTCTCTGGGTTTGTTGACCACTCGATTTGTATCTTTATTGCAGAAAGCAAGAGATGGCGTATTAGATCTAAAAGTTGTAAGTAGGAATATCTTTTATGAACTATTTTTTGTTCCATTATCTTGAGGGAAGTCAATGTTCTTCAGCATTGAGGTTATGTGCAAATTGTGTACGTGTTGTTATTTATTAATTGCGGTGTATGGAAATAATTTTTATGCCAACTCTGTATATTTATCCTCTTTAAAGCCATGTAATTCAAATGTGTAGGCCGCTGATATTCTTGCTGTGCGACAGAAGAGAAGAATATATGACATTACCAATGTTTTAGAAGGTATTGGTTTGATTGAAAAGAAGAGTAAAAACAGTATACAATGGAAGTATGTATTGGGATTGTGTAATGTTATAACAAATGTAGAACTTATAGAATTCTGTCATAACAATCCTTTTCTTTATAGGGGAGCAGGACCAGGTTGCAATACACAAGAAATGGCATCCCGGTTAAATGGATTGAAGAAAGAAATTGCAATATTAGAAGATCATGAGCTTAAGTTAGATACCCACAAACAGGTATTATCCAACTCCTCTTTTCTTCTTACTTAAATCCCTTGATTAGTTTGTTGTTGCACAGTTCCTTATTGTAATTTTTACAAAATGATGTATATGAACTTTTGTTTATTTCAGTGGGTTCAGCAAAGTATTCGTAACATAACTGATGATTTTGAGAACAGCCACCTTGCCTATGTAACACATGAAGATATTTACAAATGTTTTGAAGGGGATACTTTGTTGGCCATACAAGCTCCTAATGGCACTGATTTAGAAGTTCCAATGGTCAATGAGCAGGTACTAAAGTAGATATTAAAATTAGTTTCTGTTTATTTCTGCAACACTTTCTGTAAACATCAACTTCTTATGTAGGAACCGAATGGGAAGAAGAAATATCAAATCCATTTGAAATCGACCCTTGGGCCTATTTATGTACATTTAGTAAATAGGGAAACTGGGAGTGCCAATGTCTTTTCAGAGGCATCAAATTCAGGTGATAAAGTAAGTTTCCCACTTATGACTAGTAACTTTGAATTAATAGTGGGTGTGTTTTTTTTGTGCATATTCTTAATGTCAATGCAATGTTATCATGTAGAAAGAAGTTACTTCTGATGGGACAGTTCTGTCTGATGTAAAACCAGTCAACCTCCCTAATGTAAGCCCTCCCGCTACGAGATCAACAAGACTGAGAACTTCTCCTCAGAAGGGTTCCACATCTCCCACTAAGGTGAAGATCTCTTTCAGTTGTTACAAGTTGAAAAGAACGTATTTAATGTGTGCTATTAATATAATTGAGCAAAATTGAGTTTGCAAACGCTTGGCTCGCACATGCAATATAATCTTTGTATGATTTAACACATGTAAATAGAGTACATTCACTTCAATTATTTTTTATATTTTTTGAGGAATATGAATCTACCATGTATTGAAAAAGTATTGTGTGCTTTGAATTCTAAACACACAAGTAAGGGTTAGACTTCAATCAATGAAAACTGTTTTCCTGTTGTTTTTGTACTGTACTAAAACTGAAATTGTATTCTTTTCAGTTTGGGTCCATTCTTTAACTTTTTCATGTTCTTAAGCATGAGAGTTACTTTTTTTAATCGTGTCCTTTCTTGATCGTGATTTCTGAAAGACTTTTCTTTTGTGGGCTTTAAGTTGAAAACAATAAATTTAAGATTATTTTTATGGAGCTTGAGGATTCCTTAAGTTGATAATGCAGGAGATTTTGTAACTATTTTGAAAGATTTTTATTGAAATTAATTTTTAAAAATTCCAGAATGAGTCAACTCGTCCACCATCCCCTACTAGTGGTAAAAGGAAAAGAGGACCTGGTAGACCTCCAAAACAAGTTAAATTAGAACCAGAAGCTACTGAACCAGATACGGATTTAATGGATGCAGATATCATTCTTAGTGATGTCATTTCAGGAGGTAATGATTCCTAATTATTGAGTAACTTTAGTAGTTGACACTATACTCTTTTTTTTATTTGTATTGTATGGCTAAGGTCACTTAATGAATGAAATAATAATTTTATATATTCATTATATTATATATGTTGAATTTTATTGATACATTCCTTGAATTGTTTTGTTATTTTGAAGAATCTAATTCATATTATCAATTTTAAAAATGTATTTTCTATTGATTTATTGCTACAATATTTGTTTTGTTCCAGATGTGGCCATGGGTGGTTACAATGGAGAGTTGATTGATGAATTTCTTTCCCATGATTGTGAGTTAAATTTGTTTACTTGTGAAGAGTATTTTTTCCATGTCGTTAAGTTACTCTCTCTTTTCACATCTTGGGTGTAGTACAGTGTGTTGAAATTTCCTTGAAATAAAGACTTACCCACACACACACTTATCTTTCTCTAAATTTGAAAGTTGTAATACATCCTAATGAGTACAAAAGAAAGTTGCAATTAATTTACCATTATGAGCCTATATATTAATAAGCATTTATTTCCAAACTTTGCCCAAAATTGAAATTATAATGAAAGTAAGCTCATAAAATGATGGGGATCCCCACTACTGCGAACATTGGCCCACTGGGAAACACCAAGTTTACACAACAATGGGACAAGACTCCTATATATTAATGTTGTCAATGAATCTAAACATTCTTATAAGATCTGAAATAGTACTAANCACTACTGCGAACATTGGCCCACTGGGAAACACCATTCAAGTTTACACAACAATGGGACAAGACTCCTATATATTAATGTTGTCAATGAATCTAAACATTCTTATAAGATCTGAAATAGTACTAATCACAAATGAGTCTTAATTTGAAGATTGCCATTTAGTATTAGTGTCCATGTACCTATTATGTAGTATTAATTTTATAAGTTTTTGAAAAGCTAATGAGGAAAACAGCAGCATAGAACTTGGAGAGAAAATATTCTGTAACATATGAGCATACAAAGAGAAGAGATCATTATCCATATTAATTGAAATGTTGATTCACACTGTCGATGGAAAATATGACTAAGATGTTAATTCATTTAACTACAGAGATGCAATTCTTTCATGATTTTCTTTTCCAGTGTGTGCTCCACTTGTTCGACTCAGTCCTCCTCCCAGTGAAAAAGACTATTTCTTCAACTTGGATGAATCTGAAGGAGTTTGTGAATTATTTGATGTTCCATTAATTACTATGTAAGATAAAATAATTTTTCTTCAATGTGTGATGAATGTATGTGTATAAAAGTGTGTATATGTAGCTGGACATATGAATGCATTATTCTATTATTTTGATGTACAGTACTAGTTGTTGACTGATAAGTTCAGGCTTATTATTTACAGTAGCAATTATTTGTTTAGAAATTATTGTGTAGTAAAATGTGTGTATATTGTCAAAAATTATCTATGAAAATAAATTTTGTTATTACTAGGGGCAGTATTAAAGAATATTGCTTAACTAGTATTGTATTTTTTTTACAATTTTCAATGTTTTGGTTGTATCTGATGCAAATTATTGTGACTTCTTTGGAGACAAGATATTGGTGCAGAATATTTATTACTATTATTGTTAAAATTGTATTCCAATATTACCACTAAGTAGATTAGTTGTACATTGTTCCAAGAGGAATTAATTTGAAATATTTTTTTGTAAGGTTGAGACCCTTGCTTGGTTATACTTTGGCATATATGTATAAATTATGAAACATCGTTTTGTGTATTATAATTGTGTGTTGATGAATTATATATTAGCTATCGCTGTAGATTTGTTATACTCATTTTGTTTATTTTTGTACCTTGGATGACTAGCATATTTTTTTCTTTCTGGAAACTAAAATTGGTTATCTAAACCAAGTTTTTCTTAATACATATTTTTACTTATCTTTGTTTGAAACTCTTTAAAAGGTAGTGAGGAATGCTGAAGATTTTGTTGATAAATTCTCTGATGAAAATTCATAGATTTTAATATTATTTTCTTGTTTAGAACCCAAGAAGAAGTTGCACAACATATGAAGAGGTTTTAGACATTATAGTGGGGTATATTTTATCTCTCAGATAAGGCTCGATTGAAACCAAAACCATATTAAATGATTCATGTCACCTATTGCTGGGAAAACAGTAAGTTACTGAAATATTTGTAAACAAGAAGTTGTAGTTATCATTCGGCCCATTTTTTTAAAATCTTTTAGTTGCAATTTCTCAGATAGTTTTTCTGTAACAAATTTCTTTGACTCTTCATTGCAAATGACTTGTGAAATGAAATGAAAATTATATTCTCACAATAACATGTGGATCACACTATAATGTACATTGACCATAACTGTATATATAATATATATTCTAAAACTTGATAAATTGTCGCTCAACAAGGGTCACATCATCTTCGGTCATGTGATGCGGCTGTCATTTCCGTTAGAACACTATTTTCCACAGTTTTTAGTGAATTATTCTTGTAAATAGCCCAAAAGGTATGAAAATCCTAATGTCATTTTGTTCCCATTTCTGTTTGCTAGGTTTGAGTAGGGTTTTTTCCCGCTAAGTTAAGCCGGTACTTTTACCAAAATTTTTTTAAAAAAAGACCACCAAATTTTTTCCATATAAGCCCAAAGTAATTTAAAGTCAAATTAAAAATTTTACACTGTTACAGAGTGAAAATTCATTGCCACTATCATTTGAATCATTTTTTTGGGGGTACTTGTCTAATTAAATAAATAATTAAAAACTTATGACCTATCATGGACAAATAATATTTTTATTTTTTGTGAATAGCTAACTACTTAAGTCTAGTTGCTCTGACAGATATAATACCTTAAGAAACTTATTTAACAAACAGTTGCACACATTTAACAAACTAGAGAACATGAGTGAAACTTGACTGTTTTTCAAATATATATTCAATTTAAAAATGTAATAAGTATACCATAACTAATGAATTACTACTATAATGATTATTTTTAACATAAACTGAGTAGATAGCATTATTGAAAGTTTCATAAATGGTTGTGTATGCTTTAATAGCATAAGGCAATAGTTAAACTAGACTGGCCTCATGGTCACACCTCACCCTCTAGATATTCCCTTCTCTCATTTCCACTAACTTTTTTTTATCACATGTATTTATTAGATACAGTACTTGATATTCTCATTTCACTATTTTAAGTTTCTTATCAATTTCCAACGTTACACCCTGTTAACTCACCAGCGTCCATCGTTCTCAGTTGGGAGACAATTTTTTTGCTATTTTTAAAACTTGTTTATACTTTAATCAATAAAGGACATAACAAATGATAACTGAGTTTCCGTTCAACAATTTAATGTCATTTGGTCTCCCCTACTATTGCGCAGTTTATTATAGTTCTTTAAAGTTGAAATTTTTTTAAAGAACCTGCCAGTCTTTTATTTTGTTACAACTTAGCTTCGTCATTTTTTTTTGTCTTATGTATGAAACTACTGAATAATACTAGTGATGACCGAAATATTTAATTGTATCTGCATAATGGGGCATGAAAATATGTTGATCTCATTTGAGAACACTGAGGGTATCTGTCCTGAATTTTCTAGTTTTCCTTTTTCTAGTAATTTTATTTTCTAACTTCAAGTCAATTTAAAGTGGATCAGAAGAAAAAGAAGCTTATGTACCAGCTTAGCCTCCAGAGGTAGATGAGTGAACGGGCTGACGACAACTTTAATGGAAAACACCCATGTTAGTGACATTGCAGGAACAACACGCGAGAGACGAGGACGTATTTAGATAGTGATGTATAAATTACGTACGAAGAAAAGTGCGGGATACGACGGATGGTCCAGTCAAATCGTCATCGAAATTGCCAAATGGATGCAAAAATTAAGATATAGGTAATTTTTTAATATGTTATCAGGGTCGAGGTCCAAAGGTTTCCCAATAACATTTGCGCCGCCACCTGAAAAAAACAACTTATTTTTCGAGCTTCTAGTTTCTACCAAAGTATGCGTCTGACGAAAATATTTCTATACTTTTTCAAAATAGACTAAATTTTCTAAAATGTAAGCATGTTTTGATTTTTTTTGGCTTCAATAGTTTTTGAGTTACATCTGTTAGAATTTTGACACAATTTTCGATCAAGATAAATATTGGAACAGTGAAATACATGCTACCCAGTAGCATCTAAATGACGAGCCCTACAGTAAAATATATAGTATAACTTAGAAACAACATTCAATTTACTACAATTTGACACCAAAATTCTTAAGCTATGTCAAGTACATAGTGAGATACAACATTTTGAATAATATCCTCATATTGATTAGAATATTAAAACCAACATTAAAAATTACGTATATGCAACTCCATAGTTTTTATCATGAGGTTTAAGAGGATAACGTTTATAAATAGGAAGATGATCGGTTTCGCCGAGTCGAGAACGGTACGGACTCATAATTTGGTTCATATTGTTCTGCTCTGGTAAAATAGCCATTTGTTAACGCTAAATGGCCATTCATTTTAAATGACCCTTTTTTCGGGGAAGATTTTTTTATTGCTTCGCAAACCTCTGCATGTAGGCTTGCTTCGCAGTAAGATTTCCTCCTCTCCAAAATAAATACTTAAAGGTTCAATTGGAACAAGGTTTATTCTATCGTCGTAATGTAGAACAATGAACGACACCAGACGGCGAAAACTGGCGTAGAAAGTTCAGTGCGAAATTGTTCGTGTAACTCACGACTGATTTCAGGCGAGTCGGTGGTCGGAGATGCCGTGCTGTGTCTTGGGATTGGTCCCACGACCGACGAATTCAGGTTGTCGATAATCCAGGTTCTTGGACATAGGATTTTTCAGCGGAGCTGGGCTTCTCGTTAGAGGTTGCAACGTGACCTCGAGGAAAATCGTCAGCGTAATAATAACTTAGAGTTATTTCGTGGAGCTGGGCTTGGTGTTGAGGTAATCGGATATCATTGTGCTCTGCTCAAGAGTTTTCAGCGTAATCAGCTGGGGTTCTTGTTTTAGGCTAACGGGCGACGATGCTACTTCGACCACGGTTCCCAGCGTAATACTCAAGTTATCAAAATTCGTTGCTACGGTAGGGGCGAACACTATGTCGAGGTTCGTTTATTGAGAGATAAACGAAGGGCGTCTTGGCTGCACGCTTGTGTATCAAGGAGAGTCTTCCATTATTTATAATATTAGGATTCTTTGGCGTCGTATGTTGAGACACTCTTGTACGAAGCGTGATATCATCTTGTAAATCAGTTAACATGGCGCATCGTCGTAGTTTTCGGCTTCATGTATGTAATGTGTTACATGGGGGAGATTCATCAATACGTATTAGGTATGTATTAAGTATATGTAGGAATGTATCCCTACAACCCCTTAGACCATTTATAGTAGAGTAGCGAAACTGATTTGGCAGACAGTATACCTGACGGAGGGTGAGATAAATATGGAAAACTATC
Organism: Laupala kohalensis; assembly: GCA_002313205.1. NCBI lineage: Eukaryota > Metazoa > Arthropoda > Insecta > Orthoptera > Trigonidiidae > Laupala > Laupala kohalensis. The sequence goes on from NNCF01126904.1 coordinate 819,307, forward strand.
TCACTGACGTTGGGACATCTTTTTAGGTATACGTTGGTATCTTTTTAGGTTTGATGTTGTTCAATGACGTGAAATAAATGACGAATAAGATAACTAATATTGTTGCAAAACATGTTATGTACTCGACGCATGTGTTGTCACGATGTCTAATATTAACCTCAAAATTTTCTATAAAACCGAATCTACATTTCTGCTGTATTATAGCAGTGGTATTACAATATGTTTGTCAAAATACTAAATAATGTTCGATGAAATTATAAGAGTACAAAGCTGAATTATGTCTCCAGTGGCGAGTTACATTCTCTAGTTCTACCCTTGCGTTAGTAACAGAAGCTTAACAAAAATCCTTCGAATAATCCTGTTTATTCTGGTTGAAACCTCATATTTGAAGACGCTGTTAATAATCTCTGAAATGATATATGAAAAAGAAGCTTTGACTGCAGGATAGTATAGAACACTTACTTGAGTGGTCTGTTCGAACTCGTCTTAATCTAAAAGTCTTCAGGTAATTTCATATCGTTTCCTTAACATGAATTACTATTTCCACAAGATGTCAGTTGCATCTTCGATTTGTTTTATAATTCCTGAATTATGTTTTGCCATATGTCTGTGCGTGCGTCAAATGAATTAATTGCTGCGAGCAAGGTTTAAGTGTTAATTAACCTTTAAAGGCAAATATCTACTTTTTAAATGCACGAAGTCTGCAAATGTGGTAATTGTAACTGTTTTTGTGATTCCCGGTATTTGCTTTTCTTAATTACAATACCTCGATATAAGTGTATTTTAATGTTTTGTGATAACCTTGATTCCTAACATCAAAATATATATGTGCCCCATCAACATACCACATGCAAAGTTTCATGCCCCTTAACTCTAAAGTGTTTTGGTCCCATGTAAGTTCTGTGAATGCTCTTATTAGTACCCCAACAACTTTCACAGAATAATTTATCATCGTCAGATGAAGGGTCATTCAGAGGAAAGACTGCCTTCAATAGCAAACATGGTTTCTCTTCTGTGATAAAGGATGGTAACAACCTTATCGAACATCGTGCTCGGTCGAGTTAAGAAATGGTCAAAGAACTCTGCAAAATCTGGATATTTCCACGGGGCCTGCTTCTGACTATCCCATCTCTCGTCTTCAAGCATTGCGGAGATTTGCTTGCATCTCCAATCACCACGTTCTTCAACATATTTCTAATAGCCGGCATTTTTCCCGATATCTTCCAGGTTAGTTATATTGTCCACAAAAAGGCTCAAACAATCACGTAACCAACTATAGGTCCACAACAATCTTACCAAAGTTTTTGAGAACCTTGTTCGATAAAAAAGCCAGTTCATGTGCAGTCAAAGCATCTGACAGTCAACAAGGTTCTTCCTCTGGTAGATCCCCAGCAACCAACCTTCCACTTTTCGAGACTAACATCTGTGACACCTTTGTTGAGAGATGTCAAGTGGATGCTGTTGAGCTTGATTTTAACAAAGCATTCGACAGTCTCCCATTGCCTTCTCACAGCAAATGAATTCTGTGGTCCACTTCTAAACTGGTTTATCACGTACCTCGAGGGCAGAATTCTGCGGATCCGCTACAGACCAGTCTTATCTAGAGAGTTCTTCGCAATGTCTGGTGTTCTAAGATTCCCACCTAGGACTCCTCAATCTTTACGCCAATGTCATTGAAAGCTGTCGATGTAGTCACCTACTATTTGCAGATGACTTGAATTTGTTCTACCAGATCTCTTCGGTGCAGGACTCGAGTAAAAATGGCCTTTGGGGTGGTCATCTGTTATCGTCAAACGGCCATTGGTAACCACTTGAAACGAATGGCCGTTTGGCGTTAACAGATGGCCACTCAATGGCCATTTTTACTAGAGCGCGCATTGCTTCTCCAAGAGGATGCCATTCGAAATTATGGAAAGGCGGTGTTCCTAGAATCTCGACAAGTGTACGGTTATCTCCTTTCGGAAGATTTCACCAGGGCTTCTTCACTACTATGTATGCTAAAATGTTTGGTCCAGAGGATCCGATGTTAAGATATGGGGGTTATCTCACACTCTTCCTCTCCTGGGATTCACAAGTATCCCATGCCTGTAACAAAGCCTCCTGTAATCTCGGCCTCATTTGGAGACTCTTCAGACGAAATATTGGATGATCCTCAGACTAAATATCCTCTACGCTCTCTAGATCGTCTATATCTTGAGTACTGCAGCGAAGTGTGATTCCCCCATTAGCTCTACCTTCAAGAGGAACTGGAAAAGATACCGACGTTTTCGACGCTTGACAGGGCTACGACTTGGATATATGTACTTGGACGTTCCCACGGATAAGATACATTAATCCTGAACCAACAGTGTATGAAGTCTGAGGTTTCACCTAGGATGCCATGTTCCTTTTACTGAACGCTTAGACAAACTGTCCTGCTCGTCAAGAGACTGTTAAGTTCAGAATCCCTTATGGAACTCGTTCTAGTGCACTTTTCTCGGAACCATCCGTCTTCACGTCGTACGCCTCCAATAGCATGATCGAACACGATGTTAAGATCCCACAGACACGGAAATCGTATACACGACACACTTTGACTTTAACACCTCATCTTCTACAGTCAAGAGAGCTCTGCATGACGTCAACTGGCTTATGGCGTATTACAAATTTTTTCTTGTTAAGTTGTATTAAATATTTCAAAATTTGTATTCTTTTTTGTATCACTTTGTTAGTATCTATATTTGTATCTTATATTTTATAATCGTTTTACACTGTCTATGCCGTTGGTAACAAAGAATGGGGCACAGGAAAAGGTTGGTTCCACACGCGTGTAAACAGATTGTAAATATTGTTACGAGAATGGTGTTCGTGAAAGACTTTTTCGTATGAAGTGTGGCACTTCAGTAATTCGGTCTTAACAAACACCATCGTTTCATAAATATAAAAATGCAGGGAAGTGTTAATATATTTAATTCCTTAAACAAAAAAGTTTACAAGAGTTTCGAGGGTTAGATTTACAAATTATCCGAACTACCCTCTTCTGAATTATGAAAGTTTGAATACTCTGACCCGAATTGTCCCAGAAGGTAATGCCGTAACGTAAATGGGAGTAAACATTTGCAAAATATACGCAACGGGAAATATATGGACTAACTACGTTAACTAAGATTCGGAATGCGTAACACAATTTGCTTAATTGGAAATTAAGATTGTCAACGTGACAATTCCATTTAAGGTTGTCTTGAATAAGAAATTTTGTATTCGTAACAGTTTTTAATTGTGTTCCGTTAAAAAAAAGAGAAATCTGGGGTAAAGATTGTGATACCATTGTGAAATGATATAGACACTGTTTTGTTAGTGTTTACAATGATACTATTTGCATGGAATCAAGCCGAAAAGTTAGACAAAACTTTTAAAGCGTTGGCGTGTTTGTATAGTAAAATAGTGTCACCAGCAAAAAGAACCATTTTGCAATCTGATGTGGAGGATGACATGTCGTTCACATGCAACAAAGAGTATAGGGTCGAGAATTAAACCTTGGGATACTTTGCAAGTAAGGGGCTTTGATTCTGAAAGACAACGCTGAAGTACTTTATTTTTAGTATAGGATATTTCGACCTGTTGATATCTATCTTTTAAATAAGAAGTTAGTCATTGATGTGGAAGTCCACGAATGCCAAATGAATGCAATATGAAAAGGAGAATTTCGTGATCGATGACATCAATGCTTTGGATAAGTCAGGAAAAACACCCTGAGGATTTTCTCCACGGTCAAGAGATTTGGTAACATTGTTTAATAAAGAAAATATGGCGCTTGTAGTGGAATAGGATTTCCGAAAACAGTATTGATCGTCAGATAGAATGTAATTTTTTGATAAAAAATCTAAAAGACGCTTATAGAACAATTTTCCTAGAATTTTTGAGAAAGTGGGTAGTAGAGAAATTGGTCGGTAATTTCCAATATTAAGTTTGTTTCCTTCCTTGTGTAAAGGTTTCACTTTAGGTCTTTTAAATGTGTTAGGAAACGCCCCTTCCGATAAAGAAATATTAAATATACTTATGAGTAGATTTAATATAATGTGGGACGAAAAAAAACTCCGTTGTATCATCTATGCTTGTTGAAAATTTGTTTTTTACTCAGCTGATGATTCTCATGATTTCACTGGCGTTAGTTTCGGAAGTGAACATACAAATGGGTACGTGGGTGGATATAATTGGAGGACATTGATTTGGATATATTGAGTGCGTTATTTTACCAACTTCTGAGAAGTTAGAATTAAACAAATTTGCGATGTCCTGAGGATTTGCTACGATTTTGCCATCGTTTAGTAAAGAAACATTTTCATCGCGGTTTTCAGAAGTTGACGTGTAATTTTTAACAATATTCCACATGGCTTTCATCAGGTTGTTCGATTTTAGTATAAGACAGTCGTTTTCCACTACTTTAGCTGCATAGACTACTTTTCGAAGAATAGTCACACATTTACGAAAATAATTATGGAATTCGTGTGGTTGGTTATAGCGTTTTGAAAGATAATATAAACGGCGTTTGTTTTTTGAAGAAATCCTTATCCCTTGGGTGATCCATCTATTGTATTTCTTTGTGTTAATTAACTTGCGTTTTATGGGAAAACTAGAGTTGTAATGTTTTAGGAATATTGAAATAAATAGATTGAATTTCTCGTGGGTATTTTGACAATTGTAAAGATCTTTTCAAGTTTTTCACCCAAGTATTTTATAAGTATGAATAGATGTACATCATCTAACTTTCTTGAAAAGGATTTTAAATGGTTTTAGTTTATCTTTAGTAGTCAATACTTGAGCAAGGTGATCGTTGTATCCGGTACTAAACACCAGAGAAATATGAGGTTCTATTGTTGACAATAATCAGATCTAGCAATGTTTGAGATAAACCGGAGATGCGAGTGGGGTCGTTTATCGTAGTAATTATGTTGAATGAGTCGATAAGATTCTTGAATCTATTAACTGGTGAATGTGCGGAGTAGGATGTACTCAGATAATCAATGTTGAAATCGCTACATATAACAATAGTTTTAGTAGATTTACGAGTAATATGTTTAAAATAATTTCGATGTTCGTCCGGTGTTCGTCAGATTAACCGCAGAAAACACACTATCAACGCAGAAGTTCTCGTAGTCTAGCAGTGAGTCGAGAAGATGAAAGATCATTACGAACGTAGACACATGGGATTCTTTGCTTTAAAATTTTGCCGACAGTAAGAACTTGCTAAATAATAACTAGAAGTAGTAGTATCATTGATGCTGTTTGATGAAAGCAAATGTTCCCTGAGGCCTAGCAAATCGAGTGGATTTTTGCGTACCTGAATTTGAATGTATGTGAATTTCAGTGTTGTTTGAAAGGGATTGGATATTATGACGAAATATAATTATTTTATTTTCGCAGAGTTTGTGGTGCTCGTAAACCACATGGAATAGAAATTAGATTGTGCAGGGGAATTTGAATTTATTACAGCATCTAGTCCCGGATCAAGCCCGTGCACTGCACCCGAATGCGATTGTCACCTTCGAGTACCACATTGTACTCTTGAGCGCAAGTTGTAACTGTGTATGTTGGCGGGAGATGTGTATGTAGGAATAGATGAGTACGTGGGAGATGAGGAATCTGTAGGTAAAAGAACGGGGACAGGGAAAACATGTGGAGATAGGTGATGAGGTAGGAGCAGAGGGAGGTGGAGGCGATGAGGTAGGAGCAGGAAGATGTGTTGGAGTGCGTAGGGGCAGGTGGATAATGTGAGGTCATATGTGAAGCTAGGAGAGAACCGAAGAGTTTTCCCAGACGGTCTCAGAAGTAAACCGTGCTGGGTAAAGTCCTTAGCAGTCAGGTGTGGTTGCAAATAAAAAAATGTGATTTTTGTGTCTGCTAGGTGATGTTTTAGGGATATATTTGCCAGGTTAATTTCGTGGTTTATTTGTGGAACGTTGAAGTGTGGAGGCAGGCTAGAGAGTACTATGTTTGTGTACGGAGAGGTCGTTTTTAGTTTTTGTACATGTTTAAAAGCGTTGAAATGACCTCCCAAGTTAGTATCGTTTTGCCCAACCATATTGATTACTGTGTACCGCTCTGAGTCTTAGTGAAGGCGACCAGTTCTTGAATAACTTCAGCCAAACGAGCGTTTAGCTTGGAGACACGGGAAACTGAGAACTGGTTGGGAAGCAATCCACGCAACGAAGGACATGTGGCGACCATGCAAATCAGCTGATATGAGCACGTTTGATTTCTGCATGGACTTGTTGGCTTCTCTCTGTGACACTACTTTACGTGGATTTGGGTGGTTGTGCTTTGCGTGGTTTGTGAACGGGCTTAGGTACGGATGGAAACTAAGACACATCTAACACATTATATATTTTCTGAATGAAGAGTTGGGGTGGCGCATGTGTCTTGGTCTAACCGGGTGTTAGCAGTTGAAAGGACGGCGACAATTCCTGACTGTTGTCCAACCGCCGATAGTGTTCTTATTGACCTCTTGCAGGGTACTGATCCGCGTGTCAACCAGGGGACACTAACTTGGGTGACAAATCGTTAGTTGCCAGATCGATGTAAATAGCGCCACAGTGGCCTGCGCAGTAGAGTTGAAAATGAGTTCGCCCTGAGCGGCTTGGAGGTGAAAGTTAGATATTTGTGCCCTGTTCGTGCCTTAATTCTAGTTTGTGTTTATTAATGTGTATGTGTTCATGAACATCATACTTCAGGAAAAAATGCGAAGCCTGAAAGCAAGAAGTTGCCCAAAATTACCCTGCTGATTCTTTATGGAAAGTTATTAACACAATTTCCTTCACTGTTGAGTGTTATCACGTTTATTATAATTGTCATGAAAATTTTTCAATTTTTATTTAGTTCAATTGCAGTATACTCCAATGCTGAAGTCATTTTTTGTGGGGCTTTCCGGCTCGCCGACCTCGAGGTCATTAGATCCCTAAAATATTGTACAAGTAGGGAAAATGCAGTTACGTAGTGATAAGAGCCAACATTACTCTCCTCACGTGTGGGATTCGCCGAATGACTCAATCATACCCACTTAAAACCCTCCTGAATAACAATATATCCAAACAAAAAAGAGACAAAAGATTTCTAAAACATTATAAAAACGGAAAAAAATAAAAAAGTAAATTTAGAGAGAAAAAATGAAAATTCCAGGAAAAGGGAAAAAAGATATAAATCCCAACCCTCCCGAGAACTTGTGGAAGGAGCCTCAATTCGTGTATGGATCTGAATAATGACACGAAGAAAGATCAGATAGTTCCAGAGGCCACATTCCGGAAGGAATCTAAAAAGACGTATCAGAATCATTTTGTCCCAGCATAACGTTCAAACTGTTCGGTAGATTTCTCTCCGTCGGCTGGTACTATAGTTGAGACACTTCAGAAGAAAGTGTTCCACGGTAAGTGTTGTGTTGCAAGTTCGTTGCAGATGCAGGGAGGTGCAACGCGTAAGAGATGACCATGGGTAAGATAGCAGTGGCCAATACGAAGACGTGTAACGTCTGTTCGCACGGCATGATGACACCCAAGTCTTAACGGTATATTTTACCTTCCTCAGCTTGAAGGCGCAAGTTTGCCATTCGGCATGCCATGTCCCGAGAAGAGACGATCTTATGGCAACCTTTGAATCTGACGTAAGAACAGATGAAAGGTCAAGGACTGCCTTCTGTGTTCCCTGTGTAGACGTACCTTACTACATATACGACGAAACTCCCCCAAGCATTAATACGTAGATATCCATGTTGTTACGCCGAGGCATTACATGACATATTGTTTATGCCGTCGTCAAGACGAAAGACTCAGAGGCTCAAGATCCAAGGCCAGAATAATACACACCGTCCGCAAGAGAGTCTCTACATACGATGCAAATTGTAAACATTAGGAGATTCCATGAGACGCACGCGTCGTATGTATCATCAAGCGTACGTCGCCTATTTATTAGGAAGTTTCGAGAAACTTGGACCTGTTTATTAAGAAGCTTCGAGAAAGCTTCAATAGACGAACCTCGACGCTGTATTACGTCATTAACGCGTTGAGGATGTTTGAGTATATGTAATCTGTCAAAGTTTAGTTTATAGCAACAGCAACGCCTGGAAATTCAGTACGACGGATTCTCTTGATGAGTAAGCATCGTCTCCGATCTTAACCTCTATCAAAAAGATCCAGCTCTGCGCAATAGCTCGACCTGCGGCATAAACTATCTTCAGAGGCCACAATACGTCCTCTCACGACATATAGTGCAACTATCTGCAGGAGCTTCGACGGCAGCGCCCTCTCACTATATACAGTGCAACTATCTGCAGAAGATTGGACGGCAGCTCCCTCTCACAGTACAACTATCTACAGGAGCTCTTACTCAAACGCCATCATCCGGCCAAATTGTGAAGACTCCCGTCAACTTAGAAGTCCAGCGCCACCTCGCGGCAGACGGGAGTTAAAAAAAATTATTAAATGTCGTGAGTTATACAAAGGAAACTGTCTGTTGACATAGCTTTTATGCCTGTTGTTGTCACCCTGGTGCTTTGGTTTCCATTACTTGTTTACACTCAAACTGCAAAATAAACCTTGTCCTGCATAACCTGAATATTTGTTTTGGAAGGAGGAATCTTGATGCGAAACAAGTCTCCATATCGAGACTTGTGAAGCAATAAAAATCTCTTCCCCGACACCCACTTCGCTGCCTCATCACCCAGGATACCCAAGTGCCCAGGAACCCAACAAAGGACTATTTCAAAATTTTGAAATACTAGATGGCTTATTAGATTCTGATTTGTCAGGGTAAGGGTGTCAGAAGTGTACAGTGAAGACTGACCACAGAGCACTAATAGAGTCACTGCATAAAACCACAAGCCGTATTGAAGACATCTGAATGAACTTCAGCGCCTCAAGGTTTGCAATTTTTCAGCAGTGTACACGCAGCAAAAGAAAAAACGGGTGGCACTATGGCAGTGGAGTTATTCATTCCTGAGCCATCAGTGTATATGAAAATATGATCCAAATATAGGTTTTTTAGTTCTCCAAAGTGCCGTTGGTACACAGCAGCAGGGGTGTCTTGCTTTGAAAGTTGAGACAGCTGAAAGTCGATAGTTGGTTGCATGAATGACCAAGGTGGTGTGAAAGTGTGGATATTTCTCTGGAGGTAGTGTAATGACTGTTTCCTCCAACAGCTGTTTAAAGCGGACATCCGCTGGGCGGGGTAACGAAAGTAGGGTGATCTGAAACTCCCATCAGTTTCACTCAGTAAGATCCAAGTAAAACATCGTCTTCTGTTAAGAGATGGTTCGCTAGCGTCTACTAGTAAGCATTCTATTCGATTAGTGCCGAAGACACCAATTGCAATGCGGACTCGTTCATGATGGATACTGTTAAGGGTCCTTGGTGTCGACGGTGATACGTAGGCATATACAATACTGTTATAATCTAATACAGACCGAACGAGACATCTAGACACATGAATATGTCAAGTGCGGTCTGCGCCCCATGAAGATGCGCTTAAGAGGCGAAGGAGGTTAAAGAATTACAATGGGATTGTAGTTTTCGGATGTGATTGCGCCAAGTTAGTGTGCGATCGAATATAAGATCCAGGAATTTTGGGGAGTCAACGAAAGGAAGTCGTTGGCAAGATTATTTCTAAGGTATTTCTTCGTGAATGACTGCCCGGGGGGGATATAAATATTACAAACCGTAAATGTAAGGGATGGTAGGCTCACTCTCATACTTACGGTCAGAAAGACGCTTTATATTGACTTCTTTGGCATACGTCTATGAGTACAGCGACTTCATAGTGTGCCCGTAGGCTGTCTTTTAAGTCTGCCCTATAACAGGTGTAACCACGAGAGGAAAAAGAGTATTTTGGTCATCTGAACGGACATGAATGCCATTCAGATTCCAAGAAAAAAGAGCCATGGCTTGGAGTTTATCTGCCCTTTCTGCGATGTTTCGATTTCTTTTTGTGGATGGCTATAAAGTCAGATCTCCCTGTGGTCCCCTCTTCGGGTGAGTCGCCGTGATCACTGCTGAAATTATCACTCGCGGACATAACATGTCCACTATGTTTGCTTCTTGAGCGTCAACGACTACAGGAAGGCGAGCCAACAACACTGGAATCTGATATTAAAAAGTCAGGTTTCCGGGACGTTTTTGTGTGGGACGTTCTCTGCTGAGAACGATTCCGAGATGGACGTCAAGGGGATTTTCAACAGCAGACTGCGGTTTCTCTGTGGTCGTGGAAGATGTGGATGTGGAGACGGATGTAGAGGTAGAAACATGTTCGTTTCGGTGCAATCTTATACTTTGTAGGTATAATTATCTTACACCCCAGAAACGTCGCTTTTAAGGCGGAATGATCATCAAAACTGGCTTGAGTTCCAGAGTTGTACATTGTTGGTTTCTGAATATCCTCGTTAATCCACCTGACAGTTAAAGGAAGCTGTAGGTGGTTTCTTCGCGCTGATTGGTTGCAAAGGATTTTGTTATTGCGACAGGATTCTTAATTATATACCGACGCCTGGCTTCGGGAAAAGACACCCTATCCGTAACGCGGATCTTCTGGATGTCCTTCTCCATCAAATATTTAAGGCATGCCTTTGAATTGAAAGGATGGTTTTCCTGACAATTCACAAAGCACGCAGGCGACGAGCAAGGAGAATACTCGTGCGACGATTTACCGCAAATAACATATATCGCTAGATGACTTGCAGAAGTCCAATGTGTCACCAAATCTCGGGCACTTGAAGCAGCGCAGAGGGTTCAGAACGTATTGGCGAACACACAGTGTGTAGAACCCATAGGAGATGCTTTCTGGAAGAGAGGGCCGATCGAAAGTTAGAATCAAGGTGGAAAAGGGGACGAGCTTCCGCTGTACGTTCTTCTTCACTGTGTGAATATTATAGCACCCTTCCGTCTGAAAAAATTATTTCAGGTCTACATCAGATTCAGGTCTACCTTTGCACAAGTTAAATCTGGGGTGAGTGGCTACCTACACCTTTAATCCAGCAATTTCTTTGATGGATCTTATAAAACCAATCTGCTTATCTGTACGTGCCTCTAGCAGAATTTCTCCGTTCCACGGGCGCACGAGTGCAGCTTTCCCATTACATTAATAGATTTTGGAATACGAACCGCACTTACAGACTTAAAAGTCTTTCCTTCCTCAATACAACTCATGAAAAGGAAGCGAGGATTGGTCGGCTGACCGCTTTCCTTGCAAAAAAACTGTCAAGTAGATAGTTCCTGCAAAAAAGGGAGGAGCGACAAGAGGGGGACATTAGTTTCCATGCATATAGATTTAAAAATCATCACCGTGTTCCCCACCCACCGTGGTGCCAGGGTTGACAAGGGGATACGTAGGGTCCTTTAAGCAGGGTTGCTCCAACGCCGCCGAGAAGGACCTCTAGCGCGCCCCCTCTCACCCTGGAGTTCAGTTGAAGATCTAGTCGGAGCCGATTGCTTGGGGGGTGGGTTTGCCCCCAATTACCCGTATAGAAGAAACCGAGGCCAAAGCGTGCTTATTGGGGCGCCTCTATGAATGCACGCAGACGTTCCGTAACTCACAATGACACCCATTCCCTCCGACACGAGTCACCATGCACGGCAAACACATGAGTGAGCGTTCAGCACAGAGGGCAGAAAATAAAATAAAAGCGAAAAACTTGGAAAATAGGACAAAGCAAAGTGAAAGAAAGAAATACTTCAGAGCCTTCTCTGTTTGCCTCCGTCAGGACGTGGACCGACTCACTTCGACGGCGCTGATGTTACGAAGTACATAGATCATCCGGAGCATTTTCCAGAGGAAATGTCTGTTAGACATGATTTCAAAGAATATGCTATGGCAACTTAATTAATCTTCTGGATAATATCAGAAGAGCTAGGATTCTTGAAGAACTTAATAACGGAACAATTTCCTGAACAATTGCATATATGGGAAGCACCGTATTAAGAATAAACATTGGTGATAAAATAGCGATAGAGAAGCAATTTTTTTGGTTTGAGGTGTAAATTATCCTTGAGTCCATAATTTTTTGTTACTTTTAATATTATTATTTTTTCTGAGCTCTATCTAGACACAGTTGTGCAAGTTCTGCTTTGCAGCAGGTTTTGGCCCTCTATGCCACTCTGTCCTGAGCCAGCCTCTTCATCTCGTAGTGTAATCGTCCTCTTTTCACGTTGTCCACCATCTTGTATCTTCTTTGCTCCTTCGCCATCCTCCCATTTATTTGTCCCTCCAAAAGTCCTTCAATAGACATCTCAACCAGTGACCAAGCCATTTGTTTTCTTCTCCCTATCGACTGTAGCAGATTTCTTGTCTCTCCTACTCGTCGCAGCACCTCTTTGTTTCTATTCCTTTCCGCGCAGCTTATATTCTCTATCCTTCTCCAAATCTACATTTTTAGAGCTTCTAATCTTTTTTCATCTTCCTTCCTGAAGGTCCACGTCTCTGCTCCGCATGTAGCCACACTCCACACAAAGCACTTTACCAACCATTTCCGTAGACTCAAATCAAACTTACTGCACAGAATCCGGCTTTTCCTACTGAAGGCTTCTTTTGCCATCGCTATTCTTGCTTTGATTTCATTCGTACACCTCATGTCGTGTCACCACGGAGCCAAGATACCTGAATGATCTCACTAGCTCTATAATGTTCCCTTCTAAGCTCAAACTCATCTTTTTAATTTTCTACTAATTACCATTCCATGTCTTCCTAACATTAATTCTCATTCCATATATTTCGCATGCTTTCTCCAGTTTTATCAGCATTTTCACTTTCCGCCAGTAGTGGCATGTCATCTGCAAATGTTATGTACTGCACTCTTCTTCCTCCTACATAAACACCGTGGCTATCATTTATTCCTTCTTTAATTATCTCCTCCAGATAAATGTTAAATAATGTTGGTGACATGCAACAACCTTCTCACACCTCTACCAATCCTGCTCTCTTCAGCTGTACCACTTCCAACTCTCACTCTAACTTTCTGGTTCATGCACAAGTTTCTAATCAGTTGTCTTTCCTTCCATTCAACCCCCAATTTCTACAAAATTTCCAGCAACTTATACCAAACTACTCTGTCAAACACCTCCCAATCAATAAATACCTCATACACATCCCTTCCTCTTTCCATATCACTCTCCCCATTTGTTCTGAGAACTGCTATTGAATCCCGAGTCTTTCCCTTACTTGTAGCCAAATTGTTCCTCTCCTATATGTCTACTCTTCCTTGAAGTCTCCTATTTAACCCTCTCAGCTGAATTTTGGCAGCATGAGAAATCAGGTTTATTATGCGATATTCTGTACATTTCTGTGTGTTCTTTTCTAGTGGTATCATTATTGTTGTTAGAAAATCATCTGGCTATATTCCCCTCATATATCATATTGCAAAGGTTGTTGATCTCTTGCACTCCCTTTCTCTAATCCTTTCCATAATTCTACTGGTATGCCGTCTATTCCACATGCTTTCCTCTTTTCTTCATTTCCTTCATTGCTTTTTCCACTTCTCATTGAAGAACACAATACCCTCTCTCCTCTTCATCGACTTCCCATTCGCTTCCAATATCTAACTCTTCTGGTCTCTTATCTGCTACGTACAACCACTCTATATCTTTTCCATTTGCTTATTACTTCACTTTTTGGTAACTAACATTCCATCATTCTCTACCTTCAATCCTGCTGCCTTACTTTTTTCTCAAATGTTATGTCCTTAATCTTCCGTTCACTTCCTCCAGCTTTCCCTCTCTCTGTAATGATTCTATTTCTTAACATATTTCCAGCAACCATGCTTCCTTTTTGTTTCCCTTCTTAATTCATTATTGAGCCTCCTGTATATCCTTTTTCCCTCTTCAGTTCTTATTTTTTTCCATTTTCTCCTTTAATCCATTTTTGTTAACATGTCCGCAGTAATCCATTCCTTTCTAATTGATTTTGTTACTTTTTTCTAATAACTTTATTCGCAGCTAGTTTTCCAATAACGTTATTCTAGTATATTATCTGTTACTAACGAATGACCATTCGTCGTAAACACAGAAGGGATATAGGGGGACTCGTGTGTTTCAACGAGCATGAAGATTAAGGATGAAGAATGATTCTCTGTAAAACACACTTCAGATTCACAAATGCACATTTATTGCAATTAAACACACACACACACACACACACATATATATATTNCCGAACCTGGAAAAAGATCACATACTGTGAGATTTGAATAATTCTCTAATTAATAACAATTTAATCATTCTGTTGCGGAATTTTGGACGGGCGAAGAGTTAGAAATTTAAACGAATGACGGTTGGGAGTGGGCGACTACAAACGGGACGCGGCACTAGAGAGTTGTCTGCGGCTCTTTTGACTTCCATCAAAATTTATGGTCTTTTAGAAATCGAAGGCGAGTAAGAGGCGGGGGAGAAGTTGCCACCCATCCTTCGGGTCCCCATGTGGCCGCCGGGGCGCGCACAGGCTCAAACTTGTTCGCAAAAACGTTGGAGATTTAAACGTTTTTTTCCAGAATGTTCTAGAAGG